>PVJH01008228.1:0-86846 GCA_004026705.1 Nesogale talazaci
TCCTTCTCTATCTTTCTGTGTCTTTTCATTCCTTTTAGAAAGACACTATTCAGATTGGATTTAAAAATAAACCCTCACTGACCTTAAATTGATTTCAACTCAAAACTACCTATAGGACAGGGAGAACTGCTCCTGGGGTTTTTCCTCCAGAGATTGTAACTCTTTAGAGGAGCAGAAGACAACATCATGAAGAGCATTTATAGGTTTCCAACTTCTGACTTTGTAGCTAGCCGCTCCACTCATAACTGCTGCACCACCAGAGCTCGGTCCGATGATATTAGAATCCCCTACACCCTGCTAGGCTCTCATGTTAATGGATAATATCATCAAGGACTGTATTTCCAAACAAAACATGTATTTCCAAACATGTCCACTGGTACCAAGGATTAAGACTTCAACATATCTTCTTGGAGGGCAATATTGTTACCATCACTCCCACACAAAGGGCCCCTAAATGATGCAAACAGCCTGTGCTTGACCACTAATTAAAGATGGAAGAAAGCCTGGAAATTTAGGGTACAATTTAAAGTCGAGAGAACCCTACAGAGAAGTTCCATACTCTAGCATATGCGTTCACCAGCAGTTGGAATGTACCCAGTAGTGACAGCCTTATCTTCACCGATACACATAACAAATAAAGACCAATGTTTATTCGATTGATCTGTGCCAGCACTTTTCAGCACATCACAAGTAATACCACGTATTCTGTTTCTCTGTCCAAGGATTATTCAACCTCCTTACATGCGACTAGACTAGCTCACATCAGTGACTTTGAGGTTGTTAGATGCTGTTGAATCTGTTCTCACGCGTGGGCACTCCGACCCAGGGTTTGTAACATGGATCTGCACAATGCCATGCGTGGCTTGGTTTTAAGATGGTTGCTTCCTACGGTGCTGATGGTGGTTTCAAGTAAAAGGAAATCCTTGACAACAGCAAACTTTTCTCTGTTTATGCTGATGTTGCTACTGACTCAGTTGTGAGATTAAAAAAAATTTTCTCGAGTATGAGAAATATGTGCAGGACTATAGCCTGCATGGATAGTGGATATATTCATGGAAGTGTGACAAATAGAAAAAAAATCTCTCTTAAGTAAGTCAAGGAATGAAAAGAATTCTTCACTGGCTCAAATTCGTTCATATTTGTTCCAAGGACTTAATGACCTACTTTTACATAGAGAGTGTTTAGAATGTTCTTAGACTGTGATCTTGTGCAAGTTTGTATCCCTCCCATAGAATGTTAGATTGAATTTTTGCCAACATTCTTACAGCAAAATTTTTCAAACATATGGAAAACTTGAAAGACTAATATTTTAAAAACCATATACAAACACCTACAGCCAATATTTTACTATAATTATTTATCTGTATCTTTGTTTATTTACTCCATTCTCTGGACCATTTGAAAACAAGTTGCAAGCATTATGACATTTCTTCACTGGGTCTGTCAATTGCCTGCTTGATCTATTCCTTATTCTTTTCTTGCTTGGTTCTGTATTTGAGAAAGTCAGTTCTGAAAACTATGTTTTCCCAGACTTAGTTGTAATTGGGTTTTATTTAGGTTTTGTTCAATGGAAAAGACTGGTTTGAGACTGAAGAATTAAAAGAGGGAAGATCATGAGCTCTTTCTCCTGGACTGTGTTTTAAAATGTGTGCCATGACATTGATTTTGATGTATGGTGAACCCATGTTAGTCAAAGGATTTTCCAGAGGATTTTCAGTGGCTAATTTTTGAGCTGATGAAGCATGGGAAAGACTCGAAGACAGCAACTTGGCAAACTGACTGGAGAAGATGAATATGTACCCATTCTAAAGAAAGGTGACCCAATAGAATGCTCAAATTATAAAGCAATACAATTGATATCTCATAAAAGTAAACTTTTGCTGAAGATCATCCAAGAACCATTGAAGCAACATTGAGAATGAGCTACAAGCCAGAGGTTCAAGCTAGATTTGGAAGAGGATGTGAAACAAAGGATATCATTGCTGACATCAGATGAACCTAGGTTGAAAGCACAGAAAAACAGAAAGATGGGTGCTTGTGTTCTATTGACTATGCGAATGCATTCAACAGTGTGCAACATAACAAATTCTTGAGAAGAATGGGAATTCCAGAACATCTCATATGCTCATGCAGTACCTGTTCATGGATCAAGACTGGCAGTTGTATGAACAGAACAAGGAAATTGTGCAAGGTTCGAAATCAGGAAAAATGTGTGACAAGGTTGTATCCTCTCATCACACTTATTCAATGTTTTCAGAGAAAATAATCTGAGCAGCAGGATCATATGAAGAAGAATGTGTCATCAGGATTGGAGGAAAGTTGTATTTTTTTTTAACAACCTTGCAGATGACACAACCTTCCTTGCTTAAAGTGAACAGGACTTGAAGCAGTTGCTGATGAAGCTCAAGGATTTCAGCCTTCAGTATGGATCACAACTCAATATAAAGAAAGAAAAAATCCTCACAACTGGATCAATAGTTAACTTTATGATAAACAGAGAAAGTTTTGAAATTGCCAAGGATTTCATCCTGCTTGGGTCCACAATCAAGATTAATGGAAATAGCAGTAAAGAAATAAAATGATGCCTTGTATTGGGTAAATCTGCTGTACCAGACGTCTTTAAATGCTGAAAAACAAAAAATGTTACTTTGAGGACTAGAGTGACTGATCCAACCCATAGTCATTATATTTTCTTTTTTTGTTGTTAAATACATGATTTTATTGGGGGCTCTTACAGCTTTTACAAGAATCCATACATCAGTTGTCAAGCACATTTGTACATACATTGCTATCATAGTTTTCAAACCATTTTCTTTGTACTTGAGTCCTTGGTATCTGCTCTTCTTTATTACCTTCTCCCCCCCATCCTCTCACCCTCATGAACCCTTGAAAAATTATTTTTTAAAAATTCATATCTTATACCGGCTGCTGTCTCTCTTCACCCATGTTTTTATTGTTTGTCCCACTGGGGAGGTGGGGAGGCAGGTTTATATGTTGATCATTGCAATTGATTCCCCCTTTTTCCATCCTTGTTCCCCCAAACTCCCCCTACCCTCAAGGAATCACTATTCCCCTTACTGTTTGTGAGGGGTTTACTGTTCATGCAGGGTTTTCTGTCCTGGATACTAAGTTTTGAGAGCTCTTATCTGTACCAGTGTACATGCTCCAGTCTAGCCAAATTTGTAAGGTAAAACCGGAGTCATGCTAGTGGAGCGGAGAAAGCATTAAGGAACTAGAGGAATGTTGTGTGTTTTGAAGCCATGATATTTTCAATCTCTCGAAAGCATGTGATAGCTTGTCATTGAATAAGGAAGACAGAAAACGAATCACCGCATTTGAATTACGGTGCTGATGAAAAGCATTGAAAGTACCATGATCTGTTGAAAGAGCAAGAACAGCCAGAATGCTCCTTAGAGTCAAGGATGGTGAGACTTTTTTTTTTGTGGGCCTCACTGCCCTCTGGTGCTTGTGGGAGCCACCCAGTGCCGCTCCTGAGAGCCGCTGCTGGATTTGAACCACCAAGCCCATGGGCCGCAGTCCTGCACTCAACCACTTAGGCCACCGGGGCTCAGCCCAAAACTTTGTCTCATGTCTTTTGGACATACTGTCAGGAGAGACTAATTCCTGGAGAAGGACATCATGCATAGTAAATAGATAGGCAGCAAAAAATAAAGGAAGGCCCTTACAAGATGGTTTGGTGCTGTAGCTGCAACAATAGATCCAAGCATAACACCAATGATGATGGCACTGGATCGACAGTGTTTTGTTCTATTGCACACAGTGTCGTAATGGGTTTGAACCAACTTGATGGCACCTAACAATAACCGAAAATTTCAGCATATGATCACCAGGTCTTTCTTCAAGGTGTTTTTGGGTAGACTCCAATCTCCAATTTTTTGGCTAACAGTTCAGCGCAAATTGCTTCTGTTGCTCTTGCTAGTTGTCCAGTAGCTTTCCACTAACGGATACTTGATGTATTACAGAGTAGGGTTTACTTGGTTGAAGTAAATTGCATGTCTTTTTCTCCTGTTTTCATGGAGTGAATAACTGTCAACGTTTAGATTAGTCCAAAAATTCACTGCCAACTAGTCATCCAGCTCATAGCTATCACACAGAACAAGCAGAACAACCCCATGGGACTTGAAGAGTACATCTTTAGGACAGCAGATAGTCCTATCTCTCTCCTGGGGAGAAGCTGGTGAGTTCTGTCTTGAGCATTCCAACACACAATGCGCTACATCACCAGGTTAGTAGTCAGGAACAAATCATTTGTGTCATTGGGACCCCTGGACTTGTTTCTTGAGGATGGCAGTCCAATTCATAACCACCATGCCACCAGGGCTCCTCAGACTTGTTTCTAACCTGAAATTATTTATAATTTCAAAGTTAAGTATAAGCCCTTGATTAAATTCAACTTATACATTTTTGGTAATAATAAATAAATGTTTCCATTAATGCACCACAACAGAAGCCCCATGTCAGGTTGTTCCATTGTGAGTGTGGATACATTTAATTAATTAAGCTGGTGACTACCAGATCTTCTCAAATTTAAAGTTTTTTTTCTCCTTTGTGTTTCATCTTCAGCATTCTTGTAACTCAGTTTGTAACCTAAATTTGCTGCCAATATTATAACCCAATTACATTGTAATCACATATTTTATATACCTACTCATATTCATAATTTCCATATAATAGTACCTTAGGTATTGGGTATGTTCCTTGAATAGGTGGAAAATGAATATCCATAGATTTTATAGTAATGTGATTTTTGGCTCTTATATCCCGGTTTTTCTTTTATCCACCATGCCTTTCATTTTTTAAAAATTGCCTTACTCTTAGATTTTTGATCCAGTAAAAAATAATGAAATAAAATGAATTGAAACCAAAGCCAACTTGCTCATTGTCCATTAAAACCAGCTGACTAAACATGTCTGGAAATGAACTCATCATCTTTCCTTCCAAACTCACTCTGCTCTCTGAATTGTTTTAACTCAATGATTAGTATCACTCAATAGGTCCAAGCACCTACTAATGATTCATTTTTGACCTCTGTCATTCATACCCCTCATCCAATTACCCTGTCCATTTTTCCTCTCTGACTATATTTTCCTCAATAGCTGGAGACTTACATTATTGCTAACATTATTCAAGGCCACTTTGTCACCAATTTTCTTGTAGACTCTTACAATACTGGCCTCTCTCTTTTTAGAATCATATCCTCCGGGAGTTTTCCCTGATATACAGATTTTCTCAACGCAGTAGCTGGCTCCAAACATTTAAATCACTCTTCAGTGCTTACAGGATATAAGATTTTTCATTCAAAATTTTCATGGCTTTTCAGTACTGTATCTTTTTTCTTCTTCTAACTTCATTTATTTTGATTGTCCCACACCTTAATGCTGTTTCCTGCCTCTATTCCTCTACTTCCCACACATTACAATTCCCACAACTGACAATGCTCTCATATCTACACATCTTTAACCAGACTGTCTTTCCTGGAAAACACCTAACTTCATTCTAGCTTCTATTCCTATCTCAAATTTCATTAATGAGAATCTTCTTGTGAATCTTCCCATGACTGTCTCAGACAATGTGTCCTCAAATACCTCCACTATCCCTGGAATAGTGCTAACACAGGTTAATTATCAACACATGCATTTCTACCCTACTAAATGATTATCCCTTTCCAGGCTAGATATAGTTAGAGATAAATGGAAAGATATTTTTAACAGTTTTATTGGTATATAATACACAAGTCAATAGTTCAATCATATTAAGAAGAGTTGTATAATATTACCATTTCCATTTTAGATATTTTTTTCCTTCTTACACTCCATTTTATTAGTTTTCCCAATTTCCCTCCAACATTCTCTGCAATACCTGCAAGGAGGCATTAATCCAATCACTGTCTCTATAGATTTACCTATTTTGGATTTCAAAAATATTTCTTATATGCAGAAAACTATTTCTAAAAAACATAAAAGCTTACAATAACAAAGTAAGACAGAGAAAAATATCAATAGAAAAGAAAGCAGAGGACAGAGTTAAGATAGAGTCCAGGTAGAATCACCTGCCCAGTGCTAAAAACAGATTCAGTGTTCTATGGTCTGGTTAGACCTCCTCCTTTAATTTCCACCCACAAAACAATTTGAGAACTTGCTGAAATGCTTTAAGTTCATTGTGTCTACCTGCAGACTCCACTAATCCTTGCCAGGTCCAGCAAAATGGCTTCTGTCATCCTTTCCTATACCCCAGATCTACAGTGAGCAGTAATTTCCCAAGACTACTGTCTAAAAGTGGTTATAATTCCAGGATTGTAGAGAGCTTCTGAGAACTAGCCACAGACCTGAGACAAGAGTTCCCCTTACTGTATTCCACCCTGTATCTGCATTCTAGGGCTTTGCGACTCCTCTCCCCAGGCAAGAATGGAATGACTACATTGGCCCTTCTCTTGCTGCCTCTTCCCAGCTCTATGCCTGCCAAGATGGTTAGTAACAGATAATTAGAAAATAATTAGTAGCAATTGAAGGGCTGCTGGGATATTTACCTATGACAGAATGCAGTTCCCCGGAGCAAAACTGGATATAGTAAAGAGTGACACAGGAGTGCAGCCGGGGGTGAATTCAGACCCAGTCGGCCCCAAACTTCTCTGCTAAACTGGTCCCTCTGTCCTGGGGAACAGCATGGCAAAGCCTCGATACCAGGACACCACACAAAACCATTATAATAAGGAAAAGCAAATTAAAAAAAACAACTCTAAATTCCAGGGTGTGGTCCTCTGTGTAACATTGAATGTAAACCTGTGGAACTCTGTGCATTATCATAACATTAACATGAAAAGGTAGCCAAAATGCTAGTCTCCAAAGCATAGCCTAGGATTTTAACATAACAAAAAAAAAAGGAAAAGTTAACAGGTTCTGATTACCACAGCCCAAGGCATAAGCTGGCACTATAAATTTCAGGCTCCACAGAGTGTCTTTAAAAGGCTGCAAATTGTGACCTGACAGTTGAGATCAGGCCTGTGCCCATGCTGCAGCCCCACTCCAACTGGCCAGTGATATATCTAGTTGCTGCCTTAGCCCAGACTCTGAAATCCACTACTCTGAAATCCACTGGTCACTGGAATTCCCACAGCACCCTGCCTACATAGCAATCCAACCTACCACCATAGAATGTCACAGATAGTTCTCAAAAACACTCTTAATAGTCACACAGAAAAAGAGCTCAGGGCCCCTTGCCCTTCCAGAAACATGGCACCCAGTTCTTCCAAAATGACATGCAAACAGTAACACACCTGAACAAGAAAACAAGGAAAACAAAATCCAATAACAGAGGAAGTAAAAAACCCAACAATACTCATAGAAGAATAAGATATAAATCTACCACAAAAAAATACACAAAAAAAGTCATCATGCTACTTACAGTGATACGGGATATGAGGGCGACATGGAGAATTAGGACTTAATGATAGAGAAGATGAAGTCCACGATAGAGAGGATGAACTCCACGCACCAAAAGGAAGTACAAGAGCTAATGGATGAGGTAACAGAAGCAAAGCCTAAGATCATGGGTCTCACCAACAGACTAGAAGAGGCAGAGCATTGTACCAGTGATCTCGAGGACAATTAAGCAGACTTCAACAAATAGAAAAGAAAGTCAAAAAAGATCATCAAAGAAGTGGAAGAAAACCTGAGATCAATAACAGTTGCTATGAAGAGGAACAATATTCATATATTCAGAACACACACAACAAAGTCAACCACTAAATTAGTGAGAGAACTTCAGAAAGTAAACTTTCCCACCTTAATGAATGAGAACCACACCCTCATACAGGAAGTAGAGAGGACACCAACTAGACTAAACCCCAGGAAGAACTCACCCAGGCATGTTATAGTTGAATTATCCAAATGTAAGGAAAATTAAAAAAATATATTTAAGAGTAGCAAGAGGAAAAAAAGGCAAATACAATGATGTTCAGATAAGAATATGCTCAGACCTATCAGCAGAAACTATGAAAAAGAGAAGTGAAATAACATCTCCCAAAAGTTGAATGAAAAAAACACCAACCCAAGAACCCTCTACACTATCCATCTAAACATGCCAAACAATGGTAAGGTAAGAGTATTCTGGGCAAGAAAAAACTCAAAGAATACGCTATAAGACACCCAAACCTGTGGAAAATCCTTTTCCACTCACTATGGTCGGAAGACCCATATTCACCAAGCACAAGCAGGAGATCACCAGATGGCCCAAGTCCACGTAGAAGCCAACACATTGAAAATAACTATCAAGATAACATGGCTTCAGAGGGAAAATAAGGCGAGAATGAAGCCTCACACACAAACATAACACACTGATGAAGGGAGATGGGAAAACACTCAACCCCAAAAGTACCAGGTGAGAGCAATGAGTCCACAGATGGTAATAAGAACTCTAAAGGTCAATGGCCTCAAGTTGCCCGTTAAAAGACAACAGTTAGCAGACTGGATAGGAAAATTTAATCCATCAATCTGTTACCTATAAGACACACATCTTAAACTTGCAAACAAAAATAGGCTAAGAGTAAAAGGATGGCAGAAAATATACCAGGCAAACAGCAACTTAAGTAAAGCAAAGCTTGCAATCTAAATCTCTGACAAATTTAATCTCAAGAGTAAACTGCACCAAAAGACAAGGAAAGGTGTTATATAATGCTCAAAGGATCAGTATCCCAGGAATCAGTGTACATAATAAAATATAACTGTACCTAATGAGATTCCCATGAAATTCGCCAAACTATTCAAAAGATGAAAGTGAAATTACAGATTCAAAAATTGTGGTAGGTGACTTTAATATACAACTCACAGAAAAAGAGAGATCACTAGGAAAGAAACTCAGCAAGACGGTACAGAGTTAGGCCACTGGCCCTGATAGACAGTTATAGAGCCTTCCATTCAAATGCAAAAAAAAATTCACATTCTTTTCAAGTGCACATGACTCATTTTCAAAAATAGACCATATACTGGGACAGACGTGCCCGAGCAAATTCAAACACAAAGAGATTACTCAGATGTTGCTCTCAGATCACCAGTCCATAAAGCTGGAGATCAATAAAAGGACATTCAGAAAAACAAGGGCAAACAACTGGAAGATGAATAACAATCTTCTGTGACACGAATGGGCATTGGTCCAAACTAGAGATAAAATTAGAAAGTCTCTAGAAACTAGTGAGAATGAGAATACAACATATCAAAACCTATGGGCTACAGCAAAAGCAGTTATCAGAGGAAGCTTGAAATGAATAAATGCATACACGAAAAAGGAAGAGACTTATGACTGATATGCCATCATCACATCTCCAGAAATTAGAGCATTCACTAGAATAACAAAAGAAAAAAATAAACAAAAACCAGGGCCGAATTGACAAGTGGAAAGATAAAAGAACAATGCAAAAAAATCAAAAATAAAAAAGCTGGTCTTTGAATGCATGAATAGAACTGACCTCTGGCAAGCCTAAACAAGGAAAGGTAGGATCAAACATTAATAGTCAAGGTGAGGGATGAAACAGGGAAAATCACTATGGACTCCAATGAGATTAAAAGGATAATCACAAAGCAGTGCGAAAGTCTGTTCTCTAATGAATTTAGCAATGTGGAAGACATGGAAAAAATACTTGTAAAAGCAATCCCTCACAGAGAGAACTCAAGAACTTCAACGGATCCATAGCAAAGAAGAAATAGATATTGTTATCAAGAAACTACCAACAAAAAAAGCTTTTGGACCAGAGAGCATCACAGAATTCTACCAAGCATTGATGGGAGAGCTGACTCTGATTCTCCACAAATTATTCCAGAGTATAGAAAAAGATGGTATACCCCCAAACTCATTCTATGAAGCCAGTATAATTTTGATACCTAAGCAGGTCAAGCTTCCCACAGATTACAGACTGGTATCTCTCATGAACACAGATGGAAAAAATCCTTCACAAAATATTGGCCGATAGAATACAAAGTTTATAAAGCATATCATCCAACACAATCAGGTGGGATCCCTTGCAAGGATGCAGGGTTGATTTAACATTAGAAAATGCATCAATATCATTGACCACATAGATAAAAAGGATAAGAATCAAACGATAATACTGATAGATGCAGAAAAAAGCAATACACAACACACATTCCTAATTAAGACACAAGAAGATAGGAATGGAAGGAAAAATTCCAAATTAATACAAGCTATCTAAGGAAACATAGAACCAGCATCACAGTTGTGGTAGTTATATAACCATTTGTCAATTTGAAAGGATTAAGAGTGATGGGGTGCACAGCCAATGAGGCGTCTTTGTAGGCATGACTTCTCCTGAGGATTCTGGGAACTTTGGTATTCCTACCAGAGGTGTGAGACAGTCCCTCTCTTGGCTAACTCCCTATGAGACATCCCTGTGGAGAAAACACATGGAGAGAGGCTGATGAACCCAGACCTCAGGAGCTGGAGAAGTCAGTGCTGAGATGTTTTAAATGTCACTGGGTCCACAAGCCTTTCCAACCACTTGCCTGTCATCTTTCTGCATTAGGTGTCATTGTATGTGTTCTGTGAATATGAAGCAAAATTTATAGTTTAGTATTGTACATATGGGCTAACATCGGACTTGATCTGAACTGGGCTGGGATGTTTTCTCAATATTTAATTGCTCATATATAAGGCTCTTTCATATATACATATAAATGTCTCTGGATTTGTTTTTCTAGGCAATCCATACTAACACATTATGGTACCAGAGTTGGGGCACTAGAGAAACAAATCATAAAGATGGAGAGTGTATCTTTGACCTCTGCGTCACGATAGTTTTTCTTCTTTGACTAGTCAGAGGTCGGATATGTCCATGCAGTGTACTGGGTTGTTTTCTGAAAAGAGCATGGGAAGTTAAGTTTTGATTATTTTGTTTGGTTGTTGTCTTTGATTATTCCTGTATGAAATGATTAAATGAATGTTGTTAATGTATACTTTGAACTCAGAGGACAAATCATTCCTTGAATTTATCAGAGCTATTTAGTGAAACTGGCTGGCAGAAGGTCAAAATGGGTGACTCTGACTTTGACTCTCACTTGATGCTGTCAGAGGCCTAATCCTATATTTTGTGTCAGTAGAATAGTTTCGATAAGGATAAAGATAAGATAAATAAGTATTGAATTTGACTCTTTTAAAAATTGAGTTTAGGACCTGATTCTATCATATTTTGGGGATCATAGGATGCACGTTTTTCCTCCCCTAAGTGGGGAAAAAATGAGGGTGCGTCTTATGGTCTGATCGTGTGGTACTCCAGAACACTTTAGTATACTGACACAATTTGGTTCAGAATATTTTTTTCTTGTTTTCCTGCTCTAAAAACTGGGTGTGTCTTATGGTCAGCTGTGCCTTATGGTCTGAAAAATACGGTATTTTGTACTGATTTCTTCTGCATATTATTGTTGATTTAATGATTGATAGAAATGATTTTTGGGGTGTGTGAAAATAGAGAGTTTATAAACTTTGCCTTCAACCATTAAAATTTGAATCTTTAAATGTGTTTGGATACACCGACAAAGAAGTCTCTGAAAAGATTAGCCCCAGCCAGTGTTTTGGACTACTCAGGATATTTGCATTCCAAGATACTTGCAGATTGAAGAAAAAGAAACTCTCTGGCTTTACGAATCTTTAACTAGTGGTTTTTCTCAGAAGCTGGACAAAGTCAGGAGCACTGAAGAAACTCTCAGTTATAGGACTGAACTGTTAAAGGAAGTCTGTGGGCAATCTGAAATGTTTGCTACGTGACTCTCTAGATCCCTTTGTTAAGTGTAAGGGAGAGACAGCAACAGAGATGAGTTGAGTCAAACCACTGACAACTGTGGACGTGGTTTACAGGAACTTGAGAAGGAAATGAGAGTGGACTTATTGGTCTGAAGCTCATGACCTAGCCCAAGGCAGATAGGGTTGTTGAGAACTTGTGATGGGGCCCATGGTCTAAAGGCAAGGCAGTCAATTGGGACCCAGGTGAGGCTAAGTGAGATATTCCACATTGAGTAGACTAGAACCCCACCAGAGGAAGAGAAAATTTTTGAGTATGTGAACTGGTGCATATTGCTGCTGATTTTATGGATGGCCTGTCCTGATATGACTTTGTTTGTGGATGCAAATTTCACAAGTTTTCAACTGGAATGGAGATTCTTCACATCAAAGAATATGATTGTTTTCTCAGACAATTGTCTTCTGAGATTGTCTTCTCAGGTTGTTGTAGGTTGGCAGTAAAGAAATTGGATACCCAAAATTGGGGAGATAAAGTCATGAAGTGACTGGCTTACAAACTTTCATAGGGGTGGGAATATATTCATAGGATAATAATGTAGGTTTTCACATAAATATGGGATATTTTTGCTTTGTTCACTTATGGAATGTTATGTTTAAATGAGGATAGTGCATATAGAACTATATGCATTTTAGTTTTATCCTGTAAGCTACCAATATGATTTTATTCTTGTTTGCTTGAAAGTTATAAGTGGCTAAAAAGTTGTGTGAAAATGTCAAAACTGACAAAGGGTGGTCTGTGATATTTACATAATCTGTTGTCAATTTGAGACCATTCAAATGAATGGGTGGAGTTTACCTGTCAATTAGTTCGCAGCTTGATGACCTCATTTGGAGGCACTAAGGAGATAAATGACTCACTGGAGGTGGTGCATACACTCCTTCCCTGTGAGACATTCCTATTGAGAAGACACATGGAGCTAATCTAGAGTCCTGGAACTGAAGGAGCCATGTGGAGGTCCCTGCCAGCACTAAGATGCTTCCACTGGCGCAGGATCCACCAGACTTTCCACCCATTGGCCTGTGATCTACGTGCATTCGATATCATTGCATATATTTTGGGAAACTGAAGAGGAATATATAGACCGGTATCAAATATATGGGCTAATATTGGACTTACGGACTTGATCTGGACTGGACTGGGATGCTTTTTCAATATTCAACTGCTCTTGAATATAAAGTTCTTTCTTATACATATGAATGTCCCTGGATTTTTTTCTCTAGTCAACTGAGATGAAAACATCTAAGTATTGGCCTATGTACATATATTTACATAGCAATACACTGAGGTGGTTTATAGACTCTGTTAAATTCCTGCTTCAATGCAAGAACCCTTTGTTCTAACAATGTAGCCTTCTGTGATGCTAACCCTCCTGACACAATTGTTGAAGACATAATGGGTGCATAAGCGAATTTTGTGAAGAAAGAGGATGTTGCCTGACTATCAAAGATATAGCATTTGAGATCTTAAAGGCTTGAAGTTAAGCAAGCAGCCATGCAGCTGAGAAGCCACAAGCCCACATTGAAGAAGCACACCAGTGAATGAGAGATCCGCTGAATACATCAAGCAAACACTCCAAAAGATGAAAAAAGAAATCACATCTTCAACAGTTATAGTGGGTGATTTCAATACACCATTCTCTGATAAAGGTAGATCATAGGGAAAGAAACTCAACAAGGAGACTACAGATCTAAACACCACAATAAGGCAATTTGACTTGATAGATAGCTACAGAGATGTTCACCCTAATTTTTAAAAATCCACATTCTTTTCAAACCCACTTGGCACATATGTGAAGATAGATCACAAGCTGGGGCATAAAGAGAATCTCCATAAATTTGAGCACATTGATAACCCACAGACCTCTCTCTCTGACCACTGAGCCAGAAGGCTGGACATCAATAAAAGGAAGATGAAGAAAACAAGAGTAAATAATTTGAGGATGAAAAACTCTATTGCAAAAGAAGTGTGTACTGGCCCAGATCAGAGATGAAATTAGGACATTTCTAGAAATCAATGAGAATTAAAACTCAACATACCAAAACTTATGAGACACAGCAAAGGCAGTTATCTGAGGAAGTTTCATCTCAATACATGAAGACCTGAAAAGGGAAGAATGTCTCATAACTCATATGCTGATACAAAATTTATCACACCTAGAGCAGAGCCAGCAGTACAATCCTACTAATAGCAAGAGAAAAGAAATAATAAATACCAGGGCTGAGATACAGGAGAGGGAAAATAAAAATACAGTGGAAAAAAATTAATGCTGCTAAAAGTTGGTTGTTGGAAAAGTAAATAAAATCAACAAACTGCTGGGAGACTTAACCAAAGAAAGGAGGGAATGAATTTCAATAGCAAGAATGAGGGATGAAAGAGGGAACATTACAACTGACCTTAATGAAGTCAAAAGGATAGTCACACAGTACTATGAAGGACTGGACTCCAATGAATTAAACAATTAGGAAGACATGGAAAAATTCTTGGAAAAACCACCCCTCCCTAGACTATCCCTAATGGACATCAAGAACCTAAGCAAACCCATAGCAATAGAAGAAATAGCAATGGAAGAAGCATACCAGCTTGTGCGACCAAGAGATGCCAAAGGGATCAATTATCAAGTTTCAAGGTCTAATAATCATAACATTATATGCTCACTTTTCTGATATGATTGCTGATGACAAATATGTGCATAAGCAAATGTGGTGAAGAAAGCTGATGGTGCTTGGCTATTAAAAGATGTGGTACCTGGGGTCTTAAAGGCTTGAAGGTAAACAAGAGGCCATCTAGTTCAGAAGCAAGCGCACAGGGATGAAACACACCAGCCTGTGCAACAATGAGGCGTCAAATGGATCCATTATCAGGCTTCAAAGAACTAAAAATTATTTCATTATAAATGAGGGGGGTGCAGCTTGGGGACCCAAAGCCCATCAATAAGTGAAACGACATCTTCTCACAGAGGGTTTGCAGTGAGGAGATGAGCCAGTCAAGGTACAGTGTAGTAGCAATGAAATGTGCAACTTTCCTCTGGTTCTCAAATGCTTCCTCCCACCGACTACCATGATCCCAATTCTACCAAACAGACTCAGCTGGACCAGGGGATGTACACCAAAGTTGGAAACATGGTGAATTTAGGATAGATGAACCCTCGGGAGGTAATCACAATTTGTAAATTATTAGGGGTTCACGGAGGAGGAGGAGGGGGGAGGGGAAATATGGGGAGCTGGAATTTTAAAAAAAGAACTAGAGGAAAGTAGGAAAAAGAAGCTTAAGTCGGGGGCTCAAGTAGAAAATGCTTGGAAATGAATGTGGCAACATGTGTACAAATATGCTTAATACAAATGATGTATTGAATGTTATAAGAGCTCTAAGAGCCCCAATAAGACCATATTTTAAAAAATAGACAATATTATCAAGGGATTACCAACAAAAATATCCCCTGAACCTGATGCCTTTACAGGAGATTTCTTTCACGATTTCAGGGAAGAACAGACACCAATCCTACACAAACTCTTTCAAAACATCGAAAAATATGGCACGCTCCTGAAGTCTTTCTGCGATAGCTAGTATAACACTGATACTGAAACTGGGCAAGGATCATACAATAATTGAGAACTACAGACCAATATCCCTAATGAACATTGATGCAAAAATCCTTAATAAAACACTTGCCAATAGAATTCAAAAGTATCTGAAACAAATAATTCACCATGATGCAGGGATGGTTCAACATACGAAAGACCATGAATATCATTTACCACATTGACATGAAAACTATAAGAACCACATGATAATATTGATAGATGTGGAAAAAGCATTCAACAGCATCCAACACCAGTTCTTGTTTAACTCTCTGAAGAAGGGGCTGAGCCCTGGTGGCATAATGGTTGTGCACAGGACTGCGGCCCTCTGGGATGGTGGTTCAATTCCAGCAGCAACTTCGCAGGAGCAAAGGCTGGGCCTCCTACTCCCACCACCAGAGGGTA
The DNA here is from genome assembly GCA_004026705.1 of Nesogale talazaci. Classification (NCBI taxonomy): domain Eukaryota; kingdom Metazoa; phylum Chordata; class Mammalia; order Afrosoricida; family Tenrecidae; genus Nesogale; species Nesogale talazaci. Next base: position 15,808 of record PVJH01008228.1, read on the forward strand.
GTGATGCCCAAAAAACAAAAAACTAACCCCCCCCCAAAACAAAACAAAACAAAACAAAAAGACTCTCAATAAGATAGAAATGGAAGAAAAATTCCTCAAGCCAATACAAGCTATATATGAAAAATCAACAGCTAATGTGGTAGTCAATGGAGAAAAGATGAACACAATACCACTGAAAAAGGGAACCAAAGACGTCCCTTGTCCCCACTCTTATTTAATATCCCACTGGAGGTTTTAGCTAACAGCATAAGGCAAAGAAAAGACCTGGGGAAAGAAGAGGTGAAACTACTGTTATTTGCAGATATGATTTTATATTTGGAAAATCCCAAAGCTCCACAAAGGGAGTAGTGGAAGCAATAGAGGAGTATGGCAGAGTGGAAAGATACAAGATCAACAAACAGAAGTACACTGGACTGCTATACACATCAGATAAGACCACAGAAGAGGAGATAAAAAAGGTGGTACCCTTCACAATAGCTAAGCACAAATGGAACTATTTAGGGATATACCTTACTAAAAGAACAAAAGATATATATGAGGAAAATTACAGAACACTATTACAAGAAACTTAGAGTAACCTCAACAAATAGAAGAATATTCCATACTCATGGATTAGAAGACTCAATATAGTCAAAATGTCAGTTCTAACCAAGGCATGATATAAGTTAAATGCAATTCTGATGCAATCACCCTCATTTTTCTTCAAAGAAATGGAAAGAATGATTAAAAATTTCATACGGAAAGGGAAGCAGCCCAGATTTAGTAGAGAACTCCTCAAGGAGAAGGATACCATGGGATGGCTTGCTTTACCTGATGTTAGCACAAGCTATACAGCCACAGTGATCAGAAAAGCATGGTATTCACACAATGTTAGATACTCAGACCAATGGAAAAGAACTGAAAATCCAGAAATAAAATTATCAGCATACAGATAACTGATCTTTGGTAAGGGCTCCCAAAATATTAAATGGGAAGCAGATGCCCTCTTCAATAAGTAGTGCTGGAAAAAATGGATATCTACTTGTAGAAGAATGAAGCAAGACACTTATCTCACTCCTTGCACAAAAATAAACTCAAGGTGGATCACAGACCTCTAAGTAGAACACCAAATTACTAGGTTCATCAATGAGGGAATTTGGGACGAACCCGAGAATTATGGCACAGTGAATACAGAGATTATCAGAAATAGGGAAGGACATAAACACAGAAGAGGCACAAATTGACAAGTGGGATATACTGAAGAAAAAACTTTGGTATGAATCAAAACAATTCACCAACAGAGTAATAAGAGAGCTCATGGACTGGGAAAACATCTTTCACAAGGGCACATCAGACAAAGACCTTATTATTAAAATCTACAATACCCTTATAGCTTCCCCAAAGATTAAAACTAACTGCCCACTGAGGAGATGGGCAAAGGACATGAGCAGAAGTTTCACAGATGCAGAAATCTGAATGGCCAATAAACATATGAGAAAAGGTTCCTGGTCATTAGCCATAAGAGAATGCAAATCAAAACAACAGTGAGATACCACCTAAAACCCTCAAAGATAGCCCAGTTCAAAGAATCAGAAAGCAACAAGCATTGGAGGGGCTGTGGGAAGAGAGGAACTCTCTGTCCACTGCTGGTGGACCTCTAGGTATGTATAATCACTATGGAAATCAATTTGAGAATATCTAAAACAGATGGAAATTGAGTTACCATATGACCCAGCAATCCCCCTATTGGGCAAATACCCAGAAGAGGCAAGAAACAAACCATAGCCAGACATCTGTGCTCCAATATTCATCACAGCACAGTTCACAATTGTAAGGAGTTGGAAACAACCCAAATTTCCATCAACTGATGAATGGATTAAAAAGCTATGGCACATACATACAATGGAGTATTACATATTGCTGAAAACCTGATTAACGCATGAAGCACATCACCACAAGGGAAGAATTGAAGGAAACTATGCTAAGTGAAGGAAACCAAGCACAAAAGGATATGTACAATATGTGTCTGCTGAGGTAAGCTTTTAAAAATGCAAAAGGGGCATAGGGAAAAAGCTACTGTATACAGAAATGCCTGGGGGAGGCCCAGGTAGTATGGTAGGGGTCAGACTAAAATCAGGCTACATTTGGTAGCCAACTGAGGGGCAGGGAGAAGATGGCGATGTGTACAGGGGGAATGGGATACTAACCTACCCAAAGGGAGTGTATTGTTTATATCTCCACAGGGAAAGAGGGACCAAACTTAAACCCGGTATTCCAGGATGTGAATGCAGTGTGATGGCATGGAGCGGGGAGTCAGTAGAGAGGTCTGAGGGTCTAACCCCAATCCCAACTACATGGACAGCTGTCTCTTACCCAGGGGAGTTTGCTTTGGATGACATCACTGAAGCTAAAGCTCGGGGAGAGGGGCATGTCTGACCAGAGCACACGAGAACCAATGAAGGGGGAGGTAGAGAGAGTGGTGTGCATCTTGGACCACCGAGTCTTGAGGTCTCAGAGCCACCAATGCACAGAGAGGACCATATGAAACATGGCAACCCTCACTGACCCAAGGCCCTATGGGGACAACAATGGAGAATCAGGGTCGGGATTGTACCCTGTTGACCCCACCACTCCAAGGCAAAACACTAAGGGTGTGCAGCATAGCAGCAGAGGGGAGCAGAGCATGGAGTTCCTAAGGGAGTGCCAAGGATATACTTTGGGACCAGGGTGTGGCACCCCATCGTACTCAACCCAGGGACGCTCTTGGTGGTCAATGAACAGACCTTGAACTGTATACAGGTTTTTATTTTATTATTGTTTTTATTTATTTATATATTTTTTCTGAACATTGGTTTTTTTTTTTTTTTTTGCTGTTGTTGTCATCATTTGTCTTGCTTTTTCTGGTACATATTATCATCTCTGCAGGTCTATGTAGATAAGATAGGCTGAATAAAAAGCCTGGAGGAGAAAACAATGAGACTGATGGTTCCAGGGGGACATGGCAGATGGGGAGGTGGGGGAAAGGAGGTGGTGTTGGCCCACGCATGGATAAGGGAACAGCAAGTGATCCAAAATCAGTGACAAGGTGGGCATGAGAGGCCTGATAGGGATTGATCAAGAGTAAAGTAACAGAGAGAAATCACTGAAATACAATTGAAGATTGAGCATGATAGTGAGACAAGAGGAAAATAAAAGTTAATAGAGGAAAGAACTGGGAGGTAAAGGGCATTTGAAGAGGTCAGAATATAGGCATGTATATAGGTAAATATATTTATATATGATGTTGGGGAAATAGATCTATGTGCATAATTATAGAGTTAGTCTTAAGGCAGCAGATGGGCATTGGACCTCCACACAAGTACTTTTTCAATGCAAGAACACTTTGTTTCTATTAAATTAGCATTTGATGATGCTCAACTTCCCTACAGGATCATTGAAGACAAATGTGTACATAAGGAAAAGTGGTGAAGAAAGCTGGTGGTGCATGGCTATCAAAAGATATAGAGTGTGGGGTCTTAAAAGCTTGAAAGTAGACAAGTGGCCATCTGGCTCAGAAGCAACAAAGCCCATATGGAAGAAGCACCAGCCTGTATGACCATGAGGTGTCAGTGGGATCAGTTATCAGGCATCAAAAAACTAAAAATCATATCATTGCATGCCCACCTTCCTAATATGAACGCTGAAGACAAATGTGTGCATAAGCAAAAGTGGTGAAGACAGCTGATGGTGCCTGGCTATCAAAAGATATAGTGTTTGGGGTCTTAAAGGCTTGATGGTAAACAAATAGCCATTTGGCTCAGAAGAAACAAAATTCACATGGAAGAAACACACCAGCCTATGTGACCATGAGGTGTTGAAAGGACCAGGTATAAGGCTTCAGAAAACTAAAAGTTATATCATTACAAATGAGGAGAGTACAGATTGGTGACCCAAGGCCCATCTGTAGGTGAAGCGACAAAAGGGTCATGGGGAGGAGACTAGTCAGTCAAAGTATAGTGTAGTAGCAATGAAATATTCAACTTTCCTCTAGTTCTTAAATGCTTCTCCCTGCCCCCACTATCATGATCCTAAATTCCACTTTACAAATCTTGATAGACCAGGGGATATATATATATATATATATATATATATATATACTGCTACAGATGTGACCTGGAAACATGGGAAATTCAGGACAGATGATCCCTTCAGGACCAGTGGTGAGAGTGGTGATTCCAGGAGAGTGGAGGGAAGGTGGAGTAGAAAGGGGGAACCCATTGTAGGGAACTACATAGGACCTCCTGCCTAGGATATGGACAATGGGGAGGTGGGTGAAGGCAGACATCAGACAGTGTGGGATGTGACAAAATAATAACAATTTATAAATTATCAAGGATTCATGAGGGTGCAGGAATTGTAAGGGAGGCAAAATTGGGAAATAAGAAATAGTTCCAAGGACTTAAGTAGAAAGAAAATGTTTTGAGAATGATGATGGAAAAAAATGTGCTTTGCATGTAATAGATGTGTGTATTGATTGTGATAAGCCCCCAATACAATGATTATTAAAAAAAATAAAGGAAAAATAATAGAGTGTTATCATAAAACAAGCAATCATCTCAGTGAGGTAAAAGCTAAGTCCCATGGAAGAAACACAGCAGCCTGTGTGATCTGAAGATTGTAAATAATAAAAGTCAAAGCCGGAGGACAGAATGAGACTAGTAGTTAATTTTTGAGCTCCCAGTGTGCAGAAGGCTATGGATGACAGTGAAAGCACAAAACCCATTTTTAAGATCCCTACAAGGCTTAAGTCTCTGATGAATTTCTCTTATCATTGATATGAATGAATGACTGGGGTGTGATTTACCTTGCTATCAGACAGAATGCATTGGCAAGCGGAGGGATGCAGATCTAAGTAGGATAAAATGTAACACAATCATTTGTTCTCATTTTCTGAGTCACTTTACATTTTTCTATTTTTAATTTTTCTCTACTATCTATTCAGCCATTGTTTTCCTCTGCTTTATTTTGTTATTCTTATTGGATTTTTCCCTTTTTGTGTTTCTTTATATGAAATTCAGGATCAGTAAATCTATAGAGATAGTAACTGGATTAATAGTTACTTGTGCTTATGTCAGGTAAATTTGAGGGAAATGAGTTACCAATAATGAGTGAAGGAAAGATAAAAATGTTCTAAAATTTACTGTGCTATTGATTGCACAACTCCTTTATATATTTTTAAGCTATTGGATTGTATATTATGTGAATTGTATGTCAATAAAACTGTTAAAAAAATTTAATAAGAGAGAGATAAGAACTCCGGACACACAGAATCCAGGAACAGGAATGGGAGTAGAGATATTAGGATGAAAGGTGGGGAGAGGTCATGAGGGGTGATGCGTGGAGGAGGGAGGGAAGAAAGAGGAGTTGAAACCAAGGTTGAAATAGAAAGTCATTGTTTAAAAAATAATGATGGCAACATATGTATAAATATGCTTAATACAATTGATGTACGGACAGTTATAAGAGATGTAAGAAATCAGAAACTATTAAAAACTAGAACACATTTCAATGGACTCAAAGGGGAGATCAAATAATAAGGTGCTAAATTACCATATACACTCATGTATAAGCCGAGTTTTTCAGCACGGTTTTTATGCAGTTTCTGTGGCAAAAGTAATTGCTTTGGTTGTTATTAAGGTGGGCTTGTACTCAAGTATAACCTCTCTCCATCTGTAGCAATCTTTGGAAGAGAAATTTTTCAAAAAAGTATTTATAAAAGGACAAAAGAAGAAGACCAAAGGCTGGAAGCATAGTTCTTTAGACTCGCACCAAGGCCACTGCTTAGGCCTGCAGAGTCAAGAGTTCAATGGACACAGGTCATAGAATGTCTCATAGCCAGAAGTTAAAGATCACCTTCCAAATAAGGAAAAAAAGCCATCTCACTCACTGACACTGAGTCACTTCTGTCTTATAGTGACACAACAGGACAGATTACAGCTGCTGCAGGGAAGTTTCCAAGACTTTGACTCTTTATGGGTATGAAAAGTCTCATCTTTCTCTCAGAGAAAAACTGCTGAAACCTGAAAGAAGTCGACAGAAGAATTTCACGATGTTCCTTGTTTCTTCATCTTATCTTTGGGGCTGGGCAGGCAAAGATGACACTCAAATGTATGGTTTCCACCAGCCCTGTGGAATTGCAAAAGTAGAATCGATAATAAGTGTATCAGAGGGAAGGATGGGGATTGATCCTAAATTGCAGTACATTAAAATGAACATTTATTTTCATGAAATCGCTCTATATTTTTCCGCTTCTTTTTAGAACACAGGCAAATAGTAAAAAGGGACCTAAGAAGGAAAATGAATAAATCAATGATGAATTTTCACAAGGCCAGTTCTAAAGAATGCAAATACTACTGCATGAATCTGAATAGGAGAAGGAAAATGTTCAAAGAAAAATGATTATACAAAGAATGATAAAAATAGAAGGGCAATAATGAATGGGGAAACGCAACACAAAAAATGAGGAACCATACTTCTTTTTTGCTTAGTACTTGTATCTTGTAGTCATGTCACTATTCTTAAAATCCTTTGATGCCTTTCTAATGTAGATGGGTAAAAACCCAAAGTCCTTAGCAAGATTCCCAAGGTCCTGTGTGATCTGGTCTTTGCATTTCCAGCTGTGTCTTACTCCCTTTCACTGAGGCCAAACTGCCATTGTCTTCCTTCAGCATGGAATATAACAAACTCCTTCTTGTGTTGGAGATTTTGCAAACATTTTGTTTTCTTCCTCATAGCGGAGCTAACTTCTAAGGGATAAGCGTAGATATGTTGTTGTTGTTAATGTGCTGTCAAGTTGGATCCAATTCAAAGCGACAGTATATGTGACAGAAGGAAACAATACCCTGACGCTCACCATGATCACAATGGTTGTTATGCTTGAGTCCATTATTACAGCCACAGTGCCAATCTATCTTAAGAGCCGTCCTCTTTTTCACTGCCCCTCTGCTTTACCAAGCATAATGTCCTTCTCCCAGGTCTGGTTTTTTCCTGACAATGTGTCCAAAGGGAGACAAAGTTTCACCATTCCCGCCTCTCAGGAGTATTCTGGTTGTATTTGTTTCAAGACAGATTTGTTTGTACGTTTGGTAGTTCATGGTACTTTCAGTATCATTTGGCAGCACCATATAATTCAAACACATTTATTTTTTGGGGTCTTTCTTATTCAATGTTCAACTTTCTCGTGAATTTGAGTGATGGAAAATACCATGGCTTGGTATACTTTCGTTCTCAAAGTAACATTCTTACTTTTCAACACTTTAAAGTGGTCTGGTGCAGCAGAATTACCCAACGTAAAACATCACTTCGTTCCTTGAATGCTGCTTTCATGAACTTCTATTGTGGATCCAAGTAGAATGAAGTTGTTGGCAGCTCCATTCTTTTCTTCATTCATCATGTTACCTATTTGTCCATTCTTCTCAAGGCTATCTATAACTCCTTGTGGTCCACACAGTTAAATGCCTTCGCTTAGTCAATGGAATACAAGTAAACATCTTTCTGCTATTCTGTGTTAAGACTAGGTCTATCTGATGTCAGCAACGATATCCCTTGTTTCTTCTTAATTTAGCTTGAACCTCTGACAGTTACTTCTTAAGGTACTGACACGACTGTTGTTGGATGATCTGGAGCAAAATTTTACTTGCAAGTGATATTGTTTTATAATATGAGCATTCTGTTGGGCTACCTCTCTTTGTAATGAGTACAGATATCAAATTTCTTCCAGTCAGTTGGCCACGTTGCTGTCTTTCAAATTTCCTGGCATAGAGTGCTTCCAGTGTTTCACCAGTGTGCTATAACCTTTCAATAGGTATTTTATCCATTTCTAAAGCCTTGTTTTTGGCTAATGCTTTCAGGGCAGGTTCATGTTCTTCTTTCAGTACCCGTTGTCTTGCTCATAGGCTACCTATTAAATAGTCAAATATTCAATACAGTGATTGTGTATCATTTAATGCATCCTGCATCATCTATGCATCCTGCATCATTTAATATTTTGCACACAGAATCTTTCAATATGGCAATTTGAAGCTTAAAGTCTTTATTTTAGTACTCTCAGTTTAAGATATGCAAAATATATCATTCCTTTTTGTTTCTCTAACTCTAGATGTGTGTACATTCCTTCATAACATTCTACTTTGTCTTCTTCAACGGTGCTTTGAAATGTGTTTTCAGCTCTTTGAGTTCATAATTTCTTCCACATGCTCCCTGCAATTAAAAGCAAGTTTCACAGTCTCTTCTGGCATCCACTTTGATCTTTCTTTTCTTTTTAATGACCTTTTGCATTCTTCATATATGATGTTCTGAATGCCATCCCACAGCCCATCAGGTCTTCTGTCACACATATAGTCTCACAGGAGTAGAGGGCAAAGACCTACGCTCATAAAAGCCACGCTGAGACCATATGGAGGGGACGTCCCAGAGAGAAACCAATGCACTAAGTAGTGAAATAGTTTGGTGTATTTAGGTAAGGACAAATACAACCCTTAATAATCTATGCCCATGCATAGATTGATCAAAAGTGAGGTACAAATGAGGCTACGGCAGACTTCAGCAAATCTTACACATTCATTCTTCCTTCCTCTTCATTATTTTTGATACCAGAAGTCATATTTCTGGTTTTCCCGTGTTGATAAATGACCGAGCTGCACTTCCCTGCTCTTTGGAAGTTAGAGCCCTGATGGCAGAGTGGGTACCATACTGGGTTACACTGCGATGTGGTGGGTAACATACACCGTGGATTCCACAAGGTCAGTACTTTGAATCCACCAGGAGAAAGGTGGAGCTCCCTCCTTCCGTGAAGATTTACAATCTCAGCTATTCACAGAGGCAATTCTACTCTGTTCACTGCATCTCTGGGAGTAAGAACTAACCGGACGACAGTAAGTTTGGCTTGGATTTGGGGTCACTTTCTCGAGGTTAGATGCGGCTGTTTGACTTGCTTTGGTTAATAAAAGATGAACTTTAAAAACTAAAATGTGACTGACTCATCATGCTTTTGCTTTTTGTTTTGGACAGTGATTAGTATCATTGCTCCTAAAAGTGGTTTTGCTTCCTAGAGTGAAGGCCTCACAGAACAGGATTCTAATGAACTCCAGTAGGCATGAGAGGAAAATAGTCCTTTGCTGTGTTACACAGCTGAGAGTTTAGCTGTTTGTTAGTACACCATCACCTAGTTTATTTTGATAAATAGGGCCGTTCTTTAGTCTGTTAAGGGTTGACATATAACCAGAGAAAAGAGCATATTTCCAAAGTCCTCTTGTAGCTAGATCTTGTCAGATAACTAAGTACCAGCCAAAAGATTTACGTGGAAATGTTCTGTATGATGTCCGAGAAGGCTGCTTAAGAAGAAGTGACTTAATTGCCCTTCTGCCCTTGCTCATTTCTGTCATCTAGAATTCAGACAATGATGGCTGACAGTGAAATAACTATCTTGGACTATGAGGCAATTCACTAAGGTGTACCAAAAGAAGACAGCAAGAAAGAAGAAGAAGCCTAGATACCATATGAGCCTGCTGCCATGAATTTTAGGATTTCTTTAAATTATATATACACTGGTGTATATTTTATAGCCCTTTGCTTTAAGGCTGGAATGCCCTAATGTGAGAAGAATAAGATATCTGTTATCCTGAGATTATATATAGAACTGGTGATAATTGGATTTTGCTTCAAATAATTTGTCTTGAGGGTTCCCAATGAATGGCAGTCCAGGATTACAATATCCTCACTATTTTAATGCCCTTCTTACTTTATGTATGAGTCTGGTAGTTGTGGTTCTGCCAAGATGAATGAATAGTTTTGAAAGTTTCACCCTATCACCAATTCCCATTATTTGTGTAAATAGTATCCAGTCTCTTAAGAGTTTAATCTGCACATCAGCAATTCATGTATTGTGCATCATAGCCAGTCAACTAGTATAATTTCCTTCTTTGAACAGTGTTTTAAATTCTATATCATTAGCCAAATTAATGACTATCAATATAAATAACATGCCCACAGGAAATGATTAATAATATTCTCTAACATAATATGCTAATGATGTCTTAAAGTAAACCAGAGACATATATATGAATGGATTTGGGGATCACGCAACTCTAGCCCCAATCTAAGAACAATTAGTCCTTATAACATGGTCCTGCTTGATGCTCACTTTTGTAAAGTTATAACTGAAGATACGGATGTTAAAGCAAAATGTGACAAAGAAACTAAATGGTGATCAGCTATCAGGAAGAATAGTGACTAAGATCTTAAAGACATGTCGTCAAGCAAGCAGTCATCTAAGTTAGACTTCAACTAAGTCCACATGGAAGACACACACTAGCCTGTATGATTCGAGGATTGTAAATTAAAAGTAATCCAGATCTGAAGGAGAGACTTGTAATAGATCTTCAATTGTGAATATCAGGTTTGTAGAAAGCTATGGATGATAGTAGAGGTCGAAAATCTACTTGTAGTACCCACAGACGGACTATGTCTCTGGTGAATCCCTTCTGACCATAACTGAGGGTTGTAAATAGCCTTGTTATCAGACAGAGTTGATGATGACAGCTGTAGTTACATTAAAACGCCAACTTTATCATTTGATATTCTTTTTGATCCAATTTCAATGTTGCTACAGAATTTTTTAAAAAAGTGAAACACACATCCAGTGGATTAAGCAGCCAGTGAATTCCCTCTGACTATAGGCCAAAGATGTGAATAGCTTTGCTGTCATGTAGAATGCGTGGGAAAGTGCATTATTATAGATGAAATTAAGTTAACATGTAATATCTTATCATTTGATCTCCCTTTGATCCATTTTAAATTTGTGTTTGCTTTCAATATTTTCTGCTTTTCTTTTGATTAAATTTTTTTCTGTTTTTCTGTTTTTTCTGTTGTTTGTATACAGAAACATTTATTTTTTTACCAGTATACTAAAATATTTATTAAAATAAAGCAAAATATGGTAAATAAAGTAAAATACTGTTGTGTTGAGCACAAACCCAACAGTAGTGTTAAGAACCATCATCATTTTCATTAACAAATGAGGGGAGGCGTGTGCTGTCGTGATCATGTGACCTTACTGACATTGAGACTCCAAGAGGTGGGACTTCTCCCAAACACACAGCAATTCACAGCATGCATGCAAACAGCAGCAGATAGCAATCAGGTGCATGAGATCATAAACAAATGTTTTGAGGTACCATACCTTCAGACCATAAGGCACACCCTGTTTTTGGGAAAAAGTCTATCTTATGGTCTCAAAAATATGGTACTTGTCTAATGTTTATATTTAGGATGAACCCCTCTTGCTATGCAAAGAACTGTGTGTCTTCAAAAATACACATTGTCCTTCATGACTAATCTTTTACTTATCTCCACCATCCTCATTAACCTTGCTTGACATCAACCTAAATTGATCCTCAAATGAGAACTTGTCTACCACTCCAGAAAGAAGTAAGCCAACGCACACTGAAGATGAGCCCTATGAAAACGATCACATGACAAGAGCTTTCCTTAGGAAAAGGAAGATTAAAAACCCTGACAGAAGAAAGATGATTGTGGGTGTTGGCTTGATCAGAGGAGAAGGTGTTAGCATACCTAAAACATAAAGGAAAATCAAGGCAATTTCTTAGTCAGGGGTTCACACTGATTTTGGTTTAGAACATTTTTTACATACAGAAAGTGAATGAAATCCAGGATAGGTAAATCTAGAGAGACAGTAACTGGATTAATGGTTTCTTGAGGATATAACAGGGGAGGTTGGGGGAAATGGGGAGCCGATATCAATGAACACAAGAAAGAAGAAAATGTTCTGGGGTTGATTGTGGTGATGGTTGTATCCTTCATGAAACTTTATTGGCCTTTAGAACACCAACATGATTTTCAATTTTTATTCCATTTCTTCCTAATATGCCCCCATACTTGTCCTGTATCCTTAAAGCACATTTATTAAGATTACCTTATTGGAATTCTACAAAACAATGACTATAACCTTCTGACTTCACCTCTCTGCTTTGAATTCAACTGACCTAGCAGGTCCTTTTGGAAGCCACTGTTTTGAGTGACTGTTATTTTTTTTGTTTATTTTTAGTATATATGCCGCTGAAGCGAGCACAATTGGCCGTTTTTTAAAAGGCACTATTATAAAACTAAGACAAGTGTACTACTGAATTTTTTCCCCAGCCATTCACTGATCACAGAGACATGTTTAAACCTGTCTTGTTTGGAATAAACTCATGCACATATCAAGTAGAACCATAGTATCAATACTTTAAAAAATTTTACCTTTGTGTGTGTGTGTGTGTGCGCGTGTGCACATGCATGTGTGTGTAAGCATGAAGAAGAAATAATTCTGAGAGTAAGATAAGATTGGGCAGTGTTTTATTTGTACGTATGACTTAGAGATGACTCAATGACACCTAAAGTAACAAAAGTAACACACACAGACCCCAGATTAAAAAGGATATAAATGTCTAAGTCTGTCTTTAGGTAGAATTTCATTACATGTTGAAACAGGTAGAACTCTTACCCAATCTCTGTTTGTCTTCTTATACAGCATACAGTGCTCCTTGCTATGAACGAACTCTGGTGGCCTAGTGGTTACACTTTTGGCTGCTAAGTGCAAGGTCAGCAGGTTGAAACCATTAGACACTCCTGCAGAAAAAAAGGAGGCTTCTTACTCATCGAAAGAGCAAACATCTCAGAAATCCACCGGAGCACTTCTAACCAATACTACAGGGTCCCTGTGAGTCAGAATTGATTTGATGGCACTGAGCTTGGTTTTTTGGGAGTTTGATATACTTCTATGCATAAAAATATCAATGAAACAATTCCAGATATTATAAAAGATCTTTACCACAATGATAAACCACTAAAAATAACAATGTTTTGATGTTCATCATAAAGTAGTATCAGTTTGTTATTATAAACCATTTATATACCTCTAAGATTGAAACTAAGATTGAAACTTGTCTACCACTCCAGAAAGAAGTAATCCAACGCACACTGAAGATGAGCCCTATGAAAGTGGGGTGGTTCATAACCATGAATTGTATACAGTCAGAGAGATGTTCCTAATTTGAAGACTGCCTCTGTATACACATACAAGAATGTTTGAAAAGTTCCATTTCTCCACACATTTTTTGGAAGTCATTTCTTCTCTCTGTTACTTGTCTTTCAGTTTGTCACATTGTGGATAAAACTAAGGACCAAAGTCCAGAGGAGTTGTGGAATAACATAAAGGACCACCTAAAAAAAGCAAAATGTCATGAAAAATACGGGAAAGAAAAGACTGAATCTTAACAAAAAGAAAGATTGCATCTTGCTCTTAAGCATGGTGTAGCTGAAGTAAATAGAATAAATAATGATGTAAAAGAATTAAGCAGAAGATTTCTTTTTTTTGCAGTTATCAAATGCCATTTTTATTCTCTATTGTTGACTATAAATAAGTGTTAAAATATGGAACACTTCATGAACTTGTGTGTCACCCTTGTGCAGGGGCCGGGCTAATCTTCTCTGTATCATTCCAATTTGAATATATGTGCTCTTGAAGCAAGCACAAAGATTTCTTTTTAAAAAGTAATTTTATTGGGGGCTTTAACAGCTCTTATAACAATCCTTATATCAATCCTATCAAGTATATTTGTATATATGTTGCCATCATCCTTTTAGAAACATTTTCTTTCTATTTGAGCCCTTGGCATCAGCTCCCCCCCCCCTTTGCCACCCCCCTCATGACCACTTGATAAGTTATTATTGTTTTCATATCTTACAGTGTCTGCTATCCCTCTTCACCCACGTTTCTGTTGTTCACCCCCCTTGAGGGGCGTGTATGTGCTTTACTTCAATAATTGTAATTGATTCTCCCTTTCTCCCTCTTCTCCCCCCACACTCATGGTATCACCATTCCCATAATTGTTCCTGAGGGATTTACCAGCCCTGTAGTCCATTTGTTCAGAGCTCTAATCTGTACTTGTGTACATGATCTTGAATTTTAATATTGAAGGATTCTCTGGGCAAAATATCGTATGATGCAGGAAGTAACATAAACAGATGAAAAGAACACACAGAGTCACTGTACCCCAAATAATTGGTTTGCAATCAATCATTTCAAATTTTTAAATATGAACCCATGATGTTGAAGGAATAAGTCCAAGGTGCTCATAGGGTATCAGAAAAAATCAAGGAGCCAGGAACTCATTCAATACCATTGACAATATTTCAAAAACTAATTCAGTGTTCGAAGCATTGACTATTTAATGCCACAAAGTTTGACTAACTGACTGAAAGAGATTCTTATTTATGCCTAAAGAAATGTGACTAACAGAATTTAAACTGATATTTGAACATATCACTAATATCACAGTCATGTAAAATTTTTCTGAAGGTAAACCAAAATTAGCTGTCACAGTACATTGACAGGGACCTGCCACATATTCAATTTGAATTTAGAAGTGGATATAAATTGAACAATATCATTGCTGATGTCATGTGGATATTACCTGAAGTCAAAGAATATCAGAAAGATCTTTTCTTTTAATATAATTGAATTATTGAATTGTATGATATATGAGTCATATGCCAATTAAAAGAAAAGTGTACCTCCAAAGGAAGCAGAAAAAGATTTGCCTGCATTTTATTGATGATTCAAAGGGTTTTGTGTGGATCAGAACAAACTATGGATAACATTTTGAAGAATGGGAATTCCAGAATATTTATTTATGTTCATGTAGATCCTGTTCCTAGACCAAAAATAGTAATTTAACTGTCCAAGGAGATTCTAAATGGTGTAAATCAGGTGTGCATCCTTGCACCGTATATGTTCAATCTGTAGATATGAAGAAGTACATGGCATCAGGATTGGACGAAAACACTAACCCCCTGAAGCATGCAGATAGCACACGCTTGCTTCCTGAGAGCAAATGAACATGAGGTACTTAATGACAAGGGTCAAATCACACAACTTTCTTTACAGATGAAATCTTGACATAAATATAGCAAACAATTCTCACAGCTAGATCCATGAGCAACATCATGTAAACAGAAAATAAGATTAAAGCGGACAAGGATTTCATTGTACAATCAATGCCAATGGAAGTAGCAGCCAAGAACTCAAATGATGCGTTGCACTGGGCAAATCTGCAGCTTAAGATCTATTTAATGAACTATAGAAATGATTCCTGAAAAGAGAGACTATAAGAGAGGGGAGCTGGAGACATGGGGAAACCAAGATAGATGAGCCCTTTCGGCCCAGTGGTGAGACTGGAGCTACTGGAAGGGTGGAGAGAAGGTGGGGTAGAGAGACGGAACCAACTGCAAGGATATACATTTTATGATATATCCTATATGTGATAGGAGCTTCACATAAGCTATATCACATATCCTATATGTGATAGGAACTTCACATAAGCTCCTATTTGAAGGACGGGCATCAGAGGAGTGGGTCGGGGGAGAGGTCGGGCAGTGTAAGAGATGACAGAACAATAACAATGTACAAAGTATTGAGGGTTGGTGGCGAGGAGAGGGCAGGGGAAGAGGGGAAGGGATGGAAAAGCCGATACTAGGGGTTCAAGGGAAAAGGCGGATGATTGGAGAACGATGATAGCAGTAGACATGTGAAGGTGTTTGGCACAGTATGTTTATTTATGTATTGTGAAAAACAATGTAGGAGCCGCCAAGAAAATGATTTTTTAAAAAAAGATCCATTTAAAGTGTCAGAGAGCAAAGATTTCACTTTGGCAAGAAAGGTGGGCCTGAGTCATTCCATGGCATTTTCAATGGCCTCATATCTATGTGGTAGCTGGACAGTGAATAAGAAAGATTAAGAATGAATCGATGCATTTTCATTGCATTAGAGAAAAATATTGAACATACCATAAACTTCAGGAGGAACTAAGAACTGTATCTTGATAGAAGAACAGCCATAATATTCTTTAGAGTCTAGGATGGTGAGACTTGTCTCTTCTGGATATGATGCTTGGTAGAGGGCCAAAGAAAAAGAAGAAGACTTTTCAATGAGATGGATTGACACCATGGTTGTAACTATGAGGTCAAAGATAGCAATGAGCATAAGGATGTCACAGGACTTGGTAGCATTTTGTTTCTGTTGTACATAGAGTCATTATGAGCTGGACCCAAAAGAAGCCCTGGTACTGCAGTGATTATGAGTTGGGTTGCTAACCAGAAGGTTCAAAGTTCAAAACCACCTGTCACTGCAGGAGAAAGAAACTTTCTAGTCTTATAAAGAGATAGTCTCAGAAACCCACAGGGTCTACTGTACCCTGTCCTTTAGGGCCCTATGCATTGGATCAAATTGATGGCAGTGAGTTGTTCAGTTGCTGTTGATGGCACCTGCCAACAGCAACTAATATATATATATTGAGTCTAAGAAGGCAAACTAGTTATGTGCCTTGAAACTCAAGGGATGACATGGCACACTTCACCTTTCCCACCTGCTCTGTCCTAGGAAAAGTCTAGGTTTTATTGCTATTGGTCATCACGTAAGACCTACTTTTCAGTGAACCAAGCACTCTGTTCTAGCACCGTCCTCACAACTGAGCCGATTGTTGCTGTCACCATGGAAGACATGTAGATGAGTTTGAAAATATCTCAAACTAAGAAGTATCAGGAGCATAACCTGAACTTCATGTCCTTTTGCATCAGGGAGTATCAGACCATGACAATTGAAACAAATAATATCTAGACTCTCATTACCCAATGCCCATAATGTCCAGATTTTTCTTTTTTCTTCATGAAATGCAAAAAAAAAAAAAATCAGCCGCCACTCACACGCCCTTTCCCCCCTTTCAGCTTAAGATATTTGAATGGGTTTCTGATCAGTACACTTAGAATCAAGAGCCAAAATAGCATATATGTCTGAACAGGCTCGACTAGCTTGGCACCTGCTCGTCACTTATGTCTCAACCTCCTCACTCAGTACCAGTTACACTGGTCTTCTGTTTGGTAGTCAAAGCTCTCTCTTGACGCAGGGCCTTTGTACATGCTTTTCTCTATGCATACAATTTACTTCTTGATGGAACAACATCCTCTAACCTACTCTTTATTTTTCATATCCCAATTTGGGCTTCACTTCCCCAGGGAATCCTGCTCTAACATCTGCAGTTAGGGTACAACTATTACATTCAGTCATGGCTTTACTTTCATGTTATTAGCATGTGCCCTAGACCAT
This sequence comes from Nesogale talazaci, assembly GCA_004026705.1. Taxonomy (NCBI): domain Eukaryota; kingdom Metazoa; phylum Chordata; class Mammalia; order Afrosoricida; family Tenrecidae; genus Nesogale; species Nesogale talazaci. The sequence continues at coordinate 32,987 of PVJH01008228.1, forward strand.
ACTAAGGGCCCACACATCAATTTCAAAACAACACAGCAATATTAGTACTATTATCAATCATATTTCAAAATGAGGAAACTGAGGGAAAGGATAATTAAAGTAACATGTCTGTGTCTACAGGTCTTGTCTACAGACCTGTGTCTCAGGTCTTTTCCCTTTTAACATCCATGTTATTTATACTCATTGCAAGGGACCACTTCCTGAAGACACTGTGTATGTGGAGTCCCTCTCTCCTTCCATAAGCCAGAAAGCAAGTAGATGCAGACCAGAATTCTAGGGCTGCTTTTAAGACAAAGCCACCAACCAATAACTTCTGTGCCTTCCCTGTTGTAGCAATGAACATATGACAGCAAGGAAAGAGACAAGCTGGAACCATTACAAAGAAAAATCAAGAGAGTGTAAGGAAAAGAAGTCAAATGAAAGTCATGCAGTGGGAGGTGCGGAGGATCACCTGGAGGCCTGTTGGGCTTACTCTGGATGGGCACAAAGAATGAGCTATTAATAACAGCAACAAGCAGACCTTCTGAGAGATTGAAGATGCCTTTTACCAAACGAGAGAGTAAACATTACTTGGAGCAAATCTTATATCATACCTTGATGTTTACAAAGGAGACCAAGGGAGGGAGCTCGGGAAAGAACAGATTTCCCAAGAGAGGAAACGGCAAGGAGAGCATGTAATCTGGTTCAAGCCAGAACATGTTTGAACAAAGAGAACACATAAGGATGGAGGGAACTACGGATACAGGAAAGTAGGGATAAGACATGAATTTATAAAATGGGGTTCTCTGCTAGATTTATTTAGATGGTTCTTGAAACAGTGAGTTTAGTTGACTGACAAAGCTAGAAAGACTATGAATGAACACAATTATTAGCTTTTTTTAACTTGAAATCTTTTTCTAAGCTCAGAAAATAAAACGTGATATTAGAAGTAGATTTAACTTCTAACAATTGCAAAATTGTTAAGCAGATCATGGGATATGTTGTGAGATGGAATAATATGCAGACATTAAGAATGATCAACCAATCCAAAGGACTTGAAAGCAGGAATATAAGCAGATGCTTGAACATCAATACTCACTACAAAATTACCCCCAATAGCTAAAAGGTGGAATTAACTTCAAATATCCACCAATAGCTAAATGAGCAAACAAACACGGTAAATGCGTACAACACAATATTTTTATACATAAAGAATCATGAAGAAAAAAAGAAAAAGAAACGAGGTTCTGGTGACTACAAACTAGATAACTCTTATAAACACTAAACTGAGTGCAGTCAATAAAACTCAAAAAGACAAATGTTGTATGAAATGGATTCAAAATGTTTGTGGAGAACTGTATTTAAAAGATAATGGTATTTTTCATAATTTCTTTGAAACTTTTTGTATGATACAAATGATCTTCAATATCTAGAACAGTAAATATATAGTGACCAATGCTTATTAGTCCTTATTCAGGATAGGTTGGAAAAGGAAATGGAGAATTATTGCTTCAGGAATTGCTGTTTAAGGTTATGAAAAATTGGGAAATGAGTAGCTGTGTGTTGTACAATATACATGGTGACCATAATTAATATCACTGAATCATACACATAAAGAATGGTTGAAATGACAAATGTTTTGCTGTATAGTGCAATAAAAATGATGCAGATAAAAATATGATCATCCACCACAATACTTGTTGATTGGGGAAAATAAAACAGGATACCAAACATGTGTGGCTTACCCTTGTGTGAAAATACATGATTTACTTTCATTCATTCTTTAATGTTTATTTCTAAGCTTTCTTCATTTGGATGCAATATTTTAGTAATCAGAACCAAAAGATAACTGTTATATATAATGTGATCCTCTTTCATGTTTTCTGTTCATCTTTTTCTCCCCTTGATTTCACAGAATGTGGTTTTGATTCTGTTACTAGGCTCCTGGCCACTCATCTCTTCCCGGGGCTGCAGAAGCTGTGGGAAGATTTCCAGACTTTCTTCTCTTAGGACCTGCTATACCAAAATTTTTGTTTCTTCTTTCTGAATAGTGACTTTCTTCTCAGGACATTCATGTTAACTCTAAGACTATCTTCTACAGTGCCCTAACTACTCGGTGGGCAGCCTTTACTATTTAGCATATATTGTATCCAATAGAATTTTATAACAAATTATTGTTAACTTGTGGCTTGAATTATCAACCAATAATCTCCTGGTTTCTGTGGGTCAGGATATGAGGCATGGCTTAAGTAGGTCCTTTGCTTTGAGCCCCTGGGACTGAAATAAAAGTATCAGTCAAAGGTAACATCTCATTTGAGGTGCAGGGTTCTTTTCCAAACTCACTGGTTATTGGCAGAATCAATTCCTTCTGGCTACAGGATGGAGCTCCCAGTTTATTTGGGGAAGAAAAATCACCATCATGACTTAGTTATGTTGACTTCTCAAAAACTGGCCCCTGCTTCAAGGTTAGCAGGGAATATCTATGGCTGCTTTCAATCTCTTTTAGAGACCCACCTTATTAGGTCAGGTCCACCAGGATCACATTTCTTTTGATTAACCCACAGTCAACTGATTAGAAGCCTTAATGGCATCTTCAAATCTCTACCCTTTTCAATAGAATTTAACCTGCTTATGAGTGACATGTCATCATAGTCACAGTTCCCACTCATACTCAAGGGGAAGGAATTCTAGAGAGTATGTGTACCAGGTGATGGAACTCTTAGAGACCATCTCAGAATTTATTGTACAGTCATAGGAAGGTAGTGCAAGGGTTGGGGAATCACTAGGTCAACAGTTCAAAGCTAGCACAGTTCAGGAGGAAGGCAAAAGTTTCTGTTCCAGCCAAGAGTTACAGTCTTGGAATTTCACAGGGGAAAGTTCCGCCCTGTCCTACTGGGTTGCTATGAATTGAAATCGACTCAATGGCAATAAGTTTGATTTAGTTTGCTTTGGGTGAGGGATGGCTTGAGAATGTAAGGTTAGCTGATGTTTAAAAAAATCCATTTGCAATTATTTTATCAGGGAATTTAGATTTTCTTCATACTGCAAAACCAAGGGATAACATCATTTAACAAATAAATTAAAGATAATTAAAGAACTTGATGCTTTTTTATATAGAAGAAGGGGTATGTGGTAGATTTCCTTCAAAAAAAACAGAGGGTATCTTATTAAAAACCTTAAAACGGTGTCTGAAAATTGGTTCAGGAGTGGTGGGAGTGTTGTGGCAATGAGAACATTAGCTTGATATTCAAGTCTCTGTCTGGACTCAACTTGTTATCTCAACACATTCCATCAGATGCTACTTCTGAGAGACATCTAAAATGTAACCTGGTGTCCTACCCTTCATAACCAATTAACACTCTCGTATTTCCAACCTAGATGGAATGGTAATAATAATAGTCAGCCCTTTAAATACTCACTGTTTCAGGGATTATTCTGAACACTTGGCATACAGTAACTCAGATGATCTTTACAATAACTCTGCACCATTCTCCCCATTTTACAGATGTAGGAGATGAGGCACAGAAAGGCTAGTCATCTGTTCAAGATTATACAACTAGCAAGAAGCCCAGTCCAGACTTATGGTCTGACAGCTGAATGTCAGCGGCAAAGCCTTTCTCCACAATGCTTTCAGCTATAGTAGGTTTAAAAGCATCAACCTGAAATGTGGAAAACAGTATTATCTATAATAGCCACACATGCTGACATCTTAGAAATAAACCTAACCAGGAATGTAAAAGGCTTACACAAAACACTACTGCAAGGGACCTGAATAAATTGAAGAAGATACTAGACTCAGGGAAAGGAAGACATCATTATGACAATGCCGATACTACCCAAACCAATCGATAGGTGTATTGCATTCTTGATCTATATTCCACCTACATTATTTAAAGAGATGGAAAAGTAATCTTCAACTTTACATGGAAAAGAAAGAGAGCTCAGATAAACAGAGCATTGCTGAAGAACAAAGTTGAGGACTTACACTTCCCAATTTCAGAACTCACTATCTAGCCAAGGTAATGCCAACAACCTGGTATGGGTGCAATAACAGACAGACTACTGGTGCCGAACTGAGACCCCAGAATTAAATCCATTCACCTGTGCAGAGATGATTTTAAAAGGGACAAAAAAACCATTAAATGGGGGAAGAGATAGTCTCATTAACAAATAGTTCTGGCAAAACTGGATATCCATTTGCAAAAAAATGAAACAGGATTAATAATTCATACCATATTAAAAAACTATCCAAATTCAGTCAAAGACCTATATGCAAAATGATAAAGATCACAAGAAAAACTAGGGTCAAATGTAAGTGCCCTAATTTATAGCATAAACACTCAATAAAATACAAATAAATATTCACAAACAGCAGATGAGAAATTAGATAACTGGGACCCTTAAAAAGTCAATAGGTGTGCACATCTGAAGACTTAGCCAAAAGAACCAAAAGGTAACCTACAGACTGGAAAAGAAACTTCAGCAACACCATATGGGACAAAGGACTAATCTCTAAAATTTATAGAAAATTTTAATTCTCCAACAACAAAAAGATAAATGATCCTGTATAAAAATGATCAAAGAACGTTCTGGCAGCCTGGCTTCCAATTCATAGAAACCAAAAAACCTGTCCTTTTGGGTTTATAAATCTTTGAATCTTTATAAGAGCAGTCTCAATTTATAGGAGCAGACGATCTTACTTTTCTCCCTCGGAGAGACTGATGGGTTTGAACTGCTAACCATGTGGTCAGCAGGCCAATAGAGTAATACAAATAAAAACTATCATCTTCCACAGTACATGGATCAAACAGAAACAAAAAATTAATTATAGCAACAGTGTGGGGAGATTGTAACTCTCTTGCACTGCTGGTGGGATTGTAATGTGGTATAACCATGGTATAAAATGCTATTCTGTTTCCCTAGATAGTTAGAAATAGAGATACCATTCGATCCAGAAATTCCACTACTATGATTAAAGCAAAGAGAAATAAGACCTGGGACATGAACAGATTTAGGCACATCCATGTTCATCACAGCATTGCTGATAAGAAAAAGAGATTAAAATAGCCCAATTGTCCATCAGCATATGACTAGATAAACAAGCAATGGTAAAAACACACACAGAAAACCACACAACCTAAAGACTAGCAATGGATCTGCAAAACATCTCAGAACATGGATGAACCTGGAAGACATGATACTGAGTGAAATAAGTCAGTACAAAGGGAACCACTGACGTGAGACCACTATTGCGACAAGTCTGGAAAAGGAAAGGTTGACTCACACAGAGCAACATTCTTTGATGGTTCACGAGGGTGGCAGAGGCAAAGAAGGTAAATGATGAACCAAGGTAGACCCTTGGGTGAAGGGGAAGGCATAAAGTGAGAGGGAGCCCAACATGAGCCAAGAGAAAAAAAAAAGTGGTAGAAGGCAGGTAAAAGGCAAAACTTCAAATACTATTACATACACAATTTTACAATAATAGTAATAATAAACAATAAATAATGATATATGTAGCTGAATCAGTGTGGGATGGTATCTGCAAGTACAACTATGAGCATATATTGGTTGGGCAGAGGATCTTTGTATAGATGTATTTGTATGGACTACAAATATATCCAGAGGATATTGGGGGCAAAATTATGCAAATTTTTTAGCCATAACTGAACACTTTGAGGGACGGACTCGATAGACTTGTGGGCTTAGGTTAATGGTTCTGGGAGAATGCCTCGGTCAGTTGGCATCACACGATTCAAAATGAATCCTTTCCCTTCTACTTTAGGGAGTAGCAACTGGGATTTTAAATGCTTGCAATTAGCCATCTAATATACAAATGGCTTCTTCCCATGTGAAGCAAAAAAGCGAGAAGAAAATAAAAAATGCTCATACACAGTCCAAAATATGAATGAGTCACACAAAACACAGTCTGACACTAGAATTAGATCATGCCCATTATTCACTACTGTCCACTCTCATTGATATCATAATAGAAGGTCTTCAACAGAGGGGAGATATATGCAGAATAAAATAAAAACTCATAAAAACCTAGGCTTATGGGTCCTATAGAGACTGGATCATCACCTGAGACTCGGACCCTCAGATACCCTTCAGATCTGGTCCTGAACCTCCTCCCAGATCACCTTTCAGTCAGAAAATAGGTCCAGAAAGTGAACAATAGAGCATGCTCCTCAGAACAATCTGTCTACCAGACCAAATGGTATTTGCCCCACGCAGGGGAAATTGCTGAGTGGAAATAGGGAACCCAGGGAGGAAGGAGTGGAAAGAGAGCTGAGGGGATTTCAACAAATGGCAAGACACAAAAAATGTGTTTAAACTGTTCAATGGAAAACTAATTTGCTCTGTCATCTTCCACCAAAGACACAATAAAGTGTTCAACAACATCTACAGCAAAAAACACATCAAACTCCCTTTAAGGACAATGTTGCTGTCCTAGCCTTCCTGGGTACATTCCTTGGAGTTGGTGTACCATGGAAGTGGATTAGCTGTAATGGTCTTTTTATCTACTGCAAGCAGGAAAGTTCTGTCGGTGTAGGGGCTACTTGTTGGACTGTTAGCAACAGGGTCAGCAGTTCTAAACCACTAGCCACTCACTGGCAGAAAGATGAGGTTTTCTACTCCCATAAAGACTTACGGTCTTAGAAACCAGGTTCTATCATGCCCTGTAAGTACTATGAGTTAGAGTCGACTTAATGGCAGTGGGAGAATAAATTAAAAAAATTAAGAAATATGAGAGGGTTTCAAAAAGTTTGTGGAAAAATGGAATGAAAATATAATGCAATTTTTCTCACAAAGTGTTAAAAGCCTCTTTGTATTCTAGAGCAAAATTGTCAACATAAAGCTAAGGAGGAGAGAACTCCCACTGTCTAAATAGGTTGGGTAAGTGCCCGGGAAGAGAGTGTGTGGAGTCATTGGACTGGTAGAGGGGTCCACAAAGTATCTTTTGACGATCTCTTCTGCCCCCATTTCAGAAGGGCCTGGAGGGCAGGCGGCCCTGGGGCCATGCCAGGGTTGTACTGGCGCTAGGTCACTATGGCATTGCTTTGGAATTCTTCTTTTTATAATCTACCTCTTCAAATTAGGTTTCTGAATGCATTTTAAAAATATATATCTTAATCACGAGCTGCTTTCTTACCTTTTTCCTGTAGGAAAACCTGTAGCTTCTTTTTTTTTTTAATCTTTTCTATGGTTTGATGTTCTCCCTCATGAAGAGATCACTGAAGATATTGGTGTCATAGCAAATGCAGTGAAAATACCAGATGGTCTCTGGCTATCGGAAAAAAATAATGTCTGGAGTCTTACAGGCTTGTCCTTAAACAGCCACTTATCTAAGTGAGGGGCTGTGGCACTTACACAATTTTCTGCCAACTTGTGAAGGAGTAGAGTCTAGCCTGTCAATCAAGTTGCAGCGTGATGACCTCATTTGGAGGTCGAAGGAGATACATAGCTCACTGGAGGCCAGATATGCTCTCTGCGACATTTACTTTCCTATTGACAAGCCACATGGAGCTAGAAGAGTCATGTAAAAACCCATGCCAGTGCTGAGATGCTTCCACTGCCACAGGGTCCAAGACTTTCCACCCAGTAGCCTGTGATCTTCCTGCAATGGCTGCAATAATGAGCTCAGACATAACAGTGAATGTGAGGTTGGAGCAGGACTAGGCAGAGTTTGTTTTCCTTTGTGGTACAGAGAGTTGCTCTGAGTGGGAACCAATCTTGGTGGGACCTGACCACCACAACATTGAGTAAGCGCTGGCTCATAACAGCCATGTGTGCCATGGAACGAAACATTGCCCAGGCTTGTGCCATCCTCATAGAGGTCATATTTGAGTCCACTGTTGAGGTCACTGCATATTTTGAGTGTCTTCCAGTCTATTGGGCTCATGCTCTGTGTAGATGATATTCTATTGTGATCCACGGGGATTTTCTTCACTAGTTTTCAGAAGTAGATGGCCAGTCATTTCTTCCTAGCCTACTTTGGTCTGGAAGCTTTGCTGAAAACTTTCTAACCTGGGTGACTTGGCTGCTTATTGAAACATTGGTGTGGCAGTCATATATTCATGTGTCAATTTCATGATTACGAGTCTAGGGGTGGAGTCTAGCCTGTCAATCTGGAGATAGCCAATGAGGCCTCTATGTGGGCATGGCTTTCTCCTGAGAACTCTGGCAAGTCTCACGGTATATCCTAATTGGAATAGAGACTTGACTCAGTCTCTGAGACAACGAACTACTGATAAGATGACAGCATGCTGATGATCCTGATTCCTGGAGACTGGAGGAGTGGAGGAGAAGTCACATGGGCTTGCCCTGATGTGGCCAAAGAAGCCACAGAGAGATCCTGTCAGTGCTAAGATGCTTCTACTGCCAACGGATACTGCTGATGGATCCTGGGCCCTGGAAATGAGGAGCCATGGGGAGACCCCTGTCACCACCGGGATGGTTATACCCCAGCTGTATACACAAGACTCTGCACCCACGGGCCTATGATTGTCCTGGTGTCATTGCACATGCTTCATAAGTCGGATGGAGACTTTATAAACTGGTATTGGACATATGGGCTAATATAAAACTTATGACCTTGAACTGGACTGGATTGGGATGCTTTCTCAATGTTCCATTCCTCTTGTACATAAACCTTTCCCTTATATCCAAATGCATGTTTATGAATTTTTTTCTGTAGTCTACCTAGGCTAACACAATTTCTGCATCATAACAACACACATGCAAAAACAATAGGTGATGAGTTCCTGCCAGTCATTATGATTCAAGACCACCAAATAAAAATCCATTTATGATGGGAATTTGTGTAGAGGTTCTGAAGCAATGGTTCTCAGAAGGGAGAAAGGTGTCTGAGTTGGTTTCTGAACAAACCAGAGGAAGGCCCCTGTGACAGTCTGGTGTCAATTTGAGAATTAAGAGTATAGGGGTGGAGTCTAGCCTGTCAATCTGGAGATCTGGAGATAGTCAATGAGATCTCTGTGTAGGCATGTCTTTATCCTGAGAATTCTAGAAAATCTGGCGGTATTCCTCCTTTGGAGTTGAGAGACTCACTGTTTAGTCCCTTGGAGCTTCTCTACTGACAAGACACAAGCCTCACTCCCTGGGAGACATTGCAGCTGACAAGAAAAATGGCAGCCTTCTGCTAGACCCTGAGCCCTGGCAACTGGAGGAGCCCCAGGGAGACCCCTACCAACACTGAGATGCTACTACCACCACTGGATACACAAGACTGCACCCACTGGCCTGTGATTGTCCTGGTGTTATTGCATGTGCTTTGTGAGCCTGAAGAAGACTTTGTAGACTGGTATTGGACATATAGGTTAATATCAGACTTTTGAACTTGGACTGGACTGGGTTGGGATGTTTCCTTAATTTACAGTTGCTCTTGTATATAAAACTCTTTCTTATACACATAAGAGTGTCTATGGATTTGTTTCTCTAGTCTACCCAGACTAACACAGCTCCTTTGAGCTCTACTTAGTACTGGGCATGTCAGTATTTAAGTTGATGACACAGGTGGCCTGTAAAGGGTACCCTTGGCATTGAGAGAGTACTGGTGCTGGATGAAAACAATCAGGATGCCATCTGATTAGGAAACTGAAGGGGTCTCCATACACACAAGGGGTTCATTCTACCTTGCTCAGGAATGGAAAAGAATCAGTGAATTCCAAGATCTAATACCAGTTTTACTATAATTAGCAACCAAGTGTGGAGGGGTATTTAAAATAATGGGAACTGGGAGTTCGAGAGATGCACATACCAAGTTTTTTAGATCTGGAGGTCCCTGGGTGGCATCAATGGCCCAGTGAGGGGTTGGAACACGAACCGACATGCTGGAATTTGGAATCCAACCAGAGATGCTTTGGAAGACAGGCTTGATGCTCTGCTTGACAAGGATCACAGCCTGGAAAACGCTACGAAGCATTTCTCCTCTGCACACCAGGGTGACCAAAAATCAGGGAGCGATTCAATAGCAGCTAACAGCAATAATTTAGACCTGTGGTGGGAATTCTGGAATGTCCCCCCGGGACCACGCTGCAGGAGCTTCCATCTGGGTCAAATCAGATCAACCGTTTGCTGATGGCTTATATCCTCAGGGTGGGATGCTCTTTCTAAGGGCTTCCGAAAGCTTTCCAACAAGCCCCTGCCATGGCAAAGACAGGAAGAGCTCTACAAGTTTCCTTTCCTTTCTCATTGCTGCCTTTGTTCCTTCCTTGGGCAAATTCTGCCTGATGGCAATTCGGAACTGTGCTTTGTGGTGTTTTGCTCTCCGTGAAGTAGACAGTGCTACACTTAAACATGCCAGGAGCTTAGCAAGGAGAAGGCCTTTTAAAAAATTAGAGTAACTAAAACTTGAGTCTCCAAAAATGGGATTCTATGAATGCACATCTAAACCTTTTCTTATATATTATTAAATTTAAAAAAATTCTATGGACAGATCATTCACCTGTCAGATGATTCATATGCATCATAAACAGTCGTACCAGTACACCTAAATCTTGGTCACAGGGCCTCGAAGTGGGGTGAGTGGGAGAATTCCAACACCAGCCTAGAGAAATCATTTTGATTACTATGCAAGAAAGGTAAGAAGTTGTTGTAATGAGGTCAGCTCTGGTCCTTATGCTATTAGCAGACCAGGGAGATACAGATGAGGTAGAAGAGAAATTAATTCGCGTGTTAGGGGGGCTTTGCAACTGAGGTATTCAGAAAGTTAGCAAAACTAGGTCTATGTTCTTCAAAAAAGAAAGGAAGCAAAAAGACTATAGAGAGACCTTATTAAAACACAGAAGGTTCGGCTATTTAAGATGGTGACATACATAGCGGCAGGAATGTGCACGGAGAAGCTGAAAGGCAGCCAGGCCCTGAAGGAATTTCTGTGGAATTTCTGCACTGGAGGAGTAGCTAATAAATAGAGCAGGTTTCTAAGGGCAGAAACTAGAGCAGCTACTACAAATAGTTTTTTGCTCCCGAACCTCTCACCCCGCCCCTAAAAGGGAGTGATAGGAAGTTGGAGAGGAAAATTGAAACAAAGAAAAACAAGCTTCTTAGCTAGCTCTCCCAGCTACCTCCCATGCGAAATGTCTGTTTCCAGACAGTACATTGTTATCACTCAGTGAACCCCCCAAACACGCTGCGGAGTTGGCTTGAGGTGTTAATTTTAGATTAAGGGTGGATCTTCTGAAGAACTGCACGCCACCTGGTCCTTTCCCAGAGTCTGAAACACCATTTGTTTTGTCTTGCTGCCCTTATTGCCGCGATTTCCCCTTGCCGCCAACGAAGGGCAGGACTGTGAGCTGGAGCACCCTTTTGTGCTCTGCGCTCCTCCCCTCCTCCTGCCTTTGACGCTAGGCGCTTCCCGACTGTCTGGCGCACAAAGAAACTGCTTTTCTGGAGCAGTGTTTAATACACCGAGAGCTGATGAACCCGAGGCTCTGAGTCATTCTTTCTGCACCTTTGCATCGGGTAGGATGCGATGGCCCGCGCCCACTGGTGCGCCAGAGCATCGATTCTTCCGATTGCGAAACCCAGACAATTAGGGAACGGGTATCAGCGTGCATCTCTTTTGCCCAACAAAACTACAGTCTTATCAATATACAGAGTTCCCTCCTGCCTTACCAATCAAATGTCTTACACCAGTATTCGGCTCGGCGGCAGCAGCTACCATGGTTCTTTGCTAATGGATTCAGAGGAATAGCATTGGTACCTATTTCTGACACTGTTCTCTCTCTCTCTCTCTCTCTCTCTCTCTCTCTCTCTCTCTCTCTCTCTCTCTCTCTCACATGAGGGATCCCTGGATAGTGCCAATGCTCATCAAAAAGGTGCCTCTCCCCAGGGCACTTTGAGAGAAAGGCCTGCCAATCTTCTTCCCCCAAAGCAGCCCTTGGACACCTCATGCCTTGGCCCTTTAACACATCTCGTCATGTTGTCACGACCCCAAAGCATACATTTTCTCTTTTTTTCATAAAATTGTTTTCATTGCTACTTCATAGCTGTAATTTTGCTACTGTTACGAATTGCCAATCTCTGTGGACAGGTTGCTTGACCCCCAAAGGGGTGGCAACTCACAGGTATATATAGTGTTCTACGGTGACATACAAGAGAGGGTCACCATGAGTCAGAATCAACCACATGGAAACTGTATTTTTGTTCTCCTCCCCCAACCTGAGCTCCGCACTATCATGAAGAATGAAAGAGGTGTTTATTGAAAGCTTTTAATGAGGGGCAGACAGATTCTTGGAAGGTGATAACTAGAGCACTCCCCATGCGTGGCAAAACTTGCAGGTATGTACCTACCCATGTGGAAATTCTGCGTGTGGAGCCTGTGAATCTGTACTATTATTCTGTTACACAGGTGATTCTGAGAAGGGGCCGAGAAGAATGTTGCTGTTGTTAGGTGGCCTTAAGCAGGCCCCAATCCATAGCGACCTTCTGCAAAACAGAAGGAAACACTGCCCGGTTCTCCACCATGCTCTCAAATGTTTCCATGCCCGAGCCCTTTTTTGCAGCCCCCACATCAGTCCATCTCTTTTTTGCTGTCCCCCTCCCACCCCAACTTTACCATCCTTATGCATACCTTTGAAGCATTTTCAAATACGGAAAGCCTAGAGGAATGGACTCTCATTCCAAGGGGAAGGCAACCTTGTGGATCTTTGCTTTCATTTCAGCCTAAGCCTCGCAGGATGGAGCAATGGTGGCGGATCCAGTGGGACTGGAGCAGTATGGACTGAGAGTCCTGGGACAAGCAGAGCACAACGGCACTGCAAAGTTCTGCACAGGTGTGAGTTAGGAACCAGGGGAAAGGCAGATTGCCAGGGACTCTAGCAGACACTATAAAATAAGTCATGCAGACCACCATTCAACCATGAGTCTCATGAATGAGGGCACCTCTGGTGAGCAGGACAGTCAAAGAACCAGAGACAAACCAGGAACTTCATAGGACTAAGGGAACCAGGACAGGCACCGGGATGGCAGCTAGTCACCAGCCAAGGTGAGGCCTGTTGTAATGCCATTTAGGTTTGGTCCCTGCTCTCCTGCCACCCCTGCTCCTGGCCTCCTCCCAGTGCCAGATCGCCCTTTTTTGTGAGCCCTCTCTGGCTAGAGGTGCACTGGGCGTTGCATCTTAGCCTCCTCAGCCCCTCCTCCACTGCTTAGCAGCCCCCCACCCCACCCCGAGATACTGATCAAACTCTTCCTCTCCTTTGCTCCTGGAATTTGCCCCCTCTATGTTTCCATGGGAACTGAGAAATTGCCCAGGGCTTCCATTTGTCTGCCTGCTTTACTGAGGGTCAACCTCCCTGGACTTAAGGGACCCTGTGGCTTCAGACAGTTCCACCAACACCCTGGTGGTTAAATAGGCCTTTGTGGATTGGCCTGGGAACCAAACCACTATTTAGAGGATTTGTTCCCCCCTTATGAAGAAATACTTTGTGTTCCAAACTCCCCACTGACTGTTGACCCTTTTGGAACTCAACTGCCCTCTCTAGGGGAATGGTGGGGTGAGATCACCAGGGATTGTTTCAGTTAAGCTCAGCAAACCGAGGCCCTGCAGACTGGGGTTAGATGCTCAGGAGAGGCAGGAAGGGTGCCAACACTGCACTGGAAAAGGAATAGCAGCACTGGGCAGCTGGTTAGCCAATGAAGGGAGACACCAAAGTCAATTGGAGATGTGAGTGTCTGAGTGTGGATGAACCTGAGATCAAGACTGTAGGGTAGGAGCTGGTCTATGTAAGACCAAATGAATGACATGGCAAAGAAAGAGGAAAACCAAATGAGTAAAATGTGATCCAACTATTATTGTGATCATGAGGTGCCATCGAATTGGTTCTGACCCCATGAAACATCACCTTCTGCTGCACTGTCGGTATACTTGCTCTTGTATATAAGCCCACTAGTGCACCCACTGTGCCAACCCATCTTGTCCGGAGTCTTCCTCTAATATGCCGCCCCATTGATTTTACCAAGCCTCCTATCTTCCAGGGACTGGAGTATGTGTGATGAAGTCTCATCATCATCCTGGTTTTGTTGCTTGGAGTTGAGGGACCTGACCATCTCAGTGTTACATTTACTCCATCAGAGTAAAATCGAATCCCCAGGGTCATAGGGACAGGAAGGCTAGCGAGGTAAAACTCTTCAGATGCTGACACCGTTTTTAGCAGATGCATTTCTACCACCCAGAACCCGGAGGTCCCTTGCACAGCTTCCTAGGCCCTACTACCCTCTGTGTTTTGTTTTCTCTTTCTCTAGTACTGTTTTCCCTCACAAACTTCAGGCAGGATAGTCTTTGGTCAGGCTTTCATTTCTGACCCAGGTGCTCACAAAGATGAAGCGAAAGAAAGAGGAACTAAATATGCAGGAAGGCTACGGAATGGGAAAATATTACCAAGAGAATTAGAGTTCTTCTTTGAAAAATTCCTGGGTTCTAGAAGTTTCCTTTTGAAGAGGATTGTCCGTAGCAGTATATATCATAAGAATGAGAATGTGGAAACAACTTAAGTGTCTCTCAATAGATAAGCAGACTTGGTATATCCCTACAATGAAGTCTTAGTAGACAGTAAAAGGAAATGAGGAACACGCTATCATAAACATGAACCTTGAAAACATTCTGAGTGAAATGAGTTAGTCAAAAAAGATGACATTATTGTATGATCTCACTCACATGAAATGTCTAGAACAGGCCAAATTGTAGAGTCAGAATGTAGTGATTGCCAGGAGCTGGGGATGGGAATAGAGAGTGACTGCTAATGGGTGCAGACTTTGTTTGGGGTTCATGTGTCATGAACTTAGAGAGTGGTGATGGCTATACAGTCATGTGTCTAGTGTAAAGGAGAATAATGGTGATTTTTTGGGGGGGAGGGGTAAGTCCATTATAGCTTAGTAATAAAAATAATGAAAAGGATCATAAGAGGCTAGCTGCAGAGGATGAGCAGAGTCCTTGCTCCTGTTCTCTGTACCCTTCTTATGGTGTAGGTATCTTTGGGGCTATCACCAGGAGGACAATGTGAATAACAATCCATTTGATGGTTTGTTTGTGATTTTGTCACTGAGTAAATACCTCTGAGAGTCAATTTCATATTTAAGAAATGGAGTTGAAAAGTAGCTAGATTAAACAGAAAGGGGTTCTCTCCCCGGAATACTTATGCTATACAAAAATTCGCTGCCCATGCCACAATCAAGGAGTTGGGAAACATCAGACATATGATTTAGACACCTATGGGAAAAGTCAAAGCTGGCCATGCTCAGACCAATGGCACAAGTCGTGGAGATGCACATGAAAACCAGGTGCCTAAACTCAGCCCATGAGATCAGCCAATCTCCACAACTACACCTCCCCTGCATGTGAAGGTAGGAGGAGAGGATAAAACCCGGCTCCGATCTACCACGTTTTTTTCTTCTTGGATTTGGTGGGCTCTCTTGGAGGAGGGGGGGGACACACCACCCCAAGGTCCTCTCTGGGCTTGACCTCTCTCTGGTGGTCTCTTGGGATTTCCTGCTCTTGTGTTCCCACGCTGGTTCTGAGCTCCTATTCTGCCAACCCTTCCATGTGTTTCAACGTTCCCAGGAAACAGTCATTTTTCAGTCAAGAACTCCCTCCCTTGTTCTCGCCTGCCTTGCACCCTGTCCAGAGATAGCATGGCCTGTCTGAACTTGTAATACTGGAGACTCCCCCTTCCCTCATAAAAGTTATTTGGATTTACAAAAGTGCTTCTGATGTGTGAAGTCTTTCAGCGTTGAGAAGCAAAAACAGAGAAGCCTAACAGATTCAGTGTAACACTGAGATAGGGAGAAGAGTGCCTTGAGTCCTCATAATTTCTACCTGCTCTCCAAAGCTACCCTCCAAAGTAAGAACAACAAAAGCAACAAAGCAAAACACAGCATAAAATAGAAAGTTCTAAATAGGTCTGACTAAAAGCATTTTTAGAAAAAAAAATCATGTTTTTAATTGGTCTATTAGACACAACCTTGATAAAATACAGTGAATCCAAAGAACAAGAATCACATCATTACATACGAGGAGGAGAGCAGGGTGGGGACCTAAGGCCCACTGGTGGGTAATTGGTCACCCCTTTACAGGGGAGTCACGGGGAGGAGACAGACCAGTCAGGGGGCAGCCAGGCAGCATACAAGTTTCCTCTAGTCCCTGAAGCCTTCCTCCCCGTCCCCCAACCATCATGGTGTCAACTCTACCTTGCAAATCTAGATGGACTGGAGAAGTCACACTGACATAGAGGGGAGCTAGAGATATGGGGAAAGCAGGATGGATGGGCTCCTTCGGGCCAATGGTTAGATTGGAGATACTGGAAGGGTAGAGGGAAGGGGGTGTAGAGAGACGGAACCAACAGCAAGGATATATACACAAGCTCCTATTTGAAGGATGGGCATCAAAGGAGTGGTCAGGAGAGGTCGGGCAGTGTAAGATATGACAGAACAATAACAATGTATAAAGTATTGAGGGTTGGAGGGGAGGAGAGACCAGGGGAAAAGGGGAAGGAATGGAAAAGCCGATACTAGGGGCTTAAGGGAAAAGGTGGACGATTGGAGAACAATAATAGAAGTGGACATGTGAGGGTGCTTGACGAATATGCTTATTTATATATTGTGAAAAATGATGTATGAGCCCCAATAAAATGATTGGGAAAAAAATACAGTGAATTACGGAAGCTAATATGACTTCCAGTGAAATCCCCAAATGAGCTTTGAAAACTAGATGTGTCTTTTGTGTGGAAGTTTTGACTGCTACTTGGGCTGTGGTACTGTCTTGGAATGTCTGTCCAGTCTTTAGATATTGCATTTGAGGCTGCCATCTCTGATACTCTGTTTGAAATTCTTCCCCTCTGACAAAATGCACATTTGTGCTTGTTGACCCATCGTTAGTAGAGAGGTATCCTGGTTAACAACAAGGCTCTCATTCTGAAAGAAATACATACTAGCAGAATTCAGAAGGACAGACTTCTTGGCTTTCTGTTTGCTGTTCAGCAGCTAGCATTTGGAGGTGAGAGAAGAGACATTTGGGCTGTGTTTGTCCGGGTAGACTAGAGAAACAAATTCATAAACACGCATATGGATATAAGGGAAAGGTTTATATATAAGAGGAATGGAACATTGAGAAAGCATCTCAACCCAGTCCAGTCCAAAGTCATAAGTCTGATATTATCCCATATATCCAATACCAATCTATAAAATTTCCTTCCGACTCACGAAGAATGTGCAATGACACCAGGACAAATACAGGCCAGTGGGTGCAGAATCTTGTGTATCCAGTGGTCGTAGAAGCATCCCAGCATTGGCAGGGGTCTCCCCATGGCTCTTCATTTCCAGTACTCAGGGTCCATCAGCAGTATCCATTGGTGGTAGAAGCATCTCAGCACTGACAGGGGTCTCTCTGTGGGTTCTCCAACCCCAGAGATCTGGTTCCAAAAAGACAAGCCCATGTGACTTCTCCTCCAGCTCCTCCCTTCTCCAGGAATCAGGATCGATCAGCTTGCTGTCATCTCATCTTATCAGTAGTTCATCGTCTCAGAGACTGAGTCAAGTCTCTCTACTCCAATTGGGAAATATCCAAATACTGAGAATTCTTAGGAGAAAGCCATGCCCACACAGAGGCCTCATTGGCTAGCCCCAGATTGACAGGCTAGACTCCACCCGTAGACTCCCAATCATGAAATTGACTTCAAGTACATGACTGCCACATGGGCTTAGTTCCTAGCTCATGACTTGCCTCTTCTAATTCCAGATCAGAAATCTTTGACCAGGGTTTGAACCAAGAACATCCTCCAAGAAAAGCACTAGAGAAAAGAAGGGGCAGTAGAGAAGCACGTAAAGACAAGAAGCATTTGAAGAGTGAAGTGTGATCAGAAACAAGGGGAATGAGGGAAATGTCCAGCCAGGGTCTGCTAGTTGAGTCAGTGGAATTTTTTTTTTTTGACTGTGACTCAAACAGAATTTGCAGACTGTGGTCGAGCACACACCAAATTACATGGATATAGATAAATAGAACTGATTGAGACGGTTAAGGAAAGTTTCTTACCTTTACTAATTGTGAGGTATATTGGGATTTCTAGTCTACTCTGTTCCATTCTATTCATGCTTTTTGAATCCACAACGGGGACTTTACTGCACACTCATGATTCAAGACTCACAGATTGAAATACATGGCTCTAGCCCCTCTTTTTTCAAGAGCACCATAAAATGTAGTCTATTATTCACTTTGTGCTAGATGGGTGGCTGGTAAGCTTCAATTACCTTTGCTCTGGCTGCCAAATGCAGCTGACTCCTCGAAGACAATCTAGAGAGAATTGCTGCGTCAAAGATATTTCTAGGAACCTGGGTCAAGTGGCTCTAACAGCTCCAGCTGCTTCCTCGGCCTGGGCTCCCACATGTTTTCCTTTGTAGTTGTTCATTGCCTTGTCTCGCCTCTGCTGCCGAGATTCTAAAACATGTTCTTCTTTTCCTTAATGTTTCCTAGATGCTAGCGATGTTTTCACAGTCTGTATGTTTTCCTTTGAAAATAGTCATTTACTTTAAAACAACAACATAGGAATTGAAGAAATCTACTTATGACCAGGTCTGACAAATATTGGATCAAATAGCCTGGTTATGTTAAAAGTCTGTGCACTCTTCATTTCCTGAAGGGTAAAGCTATCTAATTCATCCATCCAACTTTGATCTGTCTATTGTCAATCTGTTTATCATTTTGGTCAATATATTGTTTCCTTAACTTTATTTTTTCTTAGTCATTGTTGGTGGATAGAAATGTAATGTAACTTTTATATTTTGAACTGTAAATTAAAACTTTCTTGAAATTTCTTATCCACTCAAATTGTTGCTTAGTAAATCAATTTCTTAGCATTTCCTATACACAAGATTAAGGTATCTGAAAATAGACACAGTTTTATTTTTTCTTTTCTAATATGGATGCATTTTATTACATTTTCTGCCTAATTAGTCTGACTGGAACACTGAGTTCAATGTTGAATAGAAGTGGTGATAGTGAACACCTTTGTTTTGTTTCTGATCATTGGGGGAGAACTTTCAGCCCTTTATCATTAAGTGTGATGTTAAAAAGTAGAGTTTTTGTAGATGTCCTACAAAAGTGTGATTCATTCTTTCTATTTTTAATTTGTTGAGAATTTTTATCATGAAGGGGTGTTGAATTTTGTCTAATGTCTTTTTGGCATTTATGAAGATGGTCATATGACTTTTATCTTTTATTCTCTTGATATACTATGCTAAATTAATTTTCAGATCTTAAATTAAACTTATATTCCTGTGATCAATGCTACTTGGCCACTATGTACACTTTAAAAAATATGTATTGTTGGATTCAGTTTGCTGGTATTTTATTGAAGATTTTTGCACCTATATTTATAAGCAATGTTGGTCAGTAGTTTTATTTTCTTGTGGTGTCTTTGTGTGGAATCGGGTGGTACTGATATTATAGAATCAGGAAATACTTCCCTTACTTCAATTTCCTGGAAGAGTTTGTGGATGTTAGTATTAACATCTTTTGTACTTAAGAATGTATATTCTTCTGTTGGTTGGTGTTCTGTAGATGTCTATTTGGTATTGTTGGTTTACAATGTTGTTCAAGTTTTCTATTAAACTGCTGATTTTACATTCCCCATTCAATGTTACACTCGTTCTGGAAAGTGAGACACTGAAATCTCCAGTTATTACTGTTGAACTGTTTATTTTTCTCTTGTGATTCCTTGTTAATATATTTTGAGTTGTTGTTGAGTGGTAGTTCCCATGCATTCCTCAAAGTTGGTCCTTTAAAAATTATGAGATACCATCATCTCTTGAAATATTAATTTTTTGTTAATCTGATATTTGGGCAGCCATTCACCTTTCTAGAGGTTGTTATTTGCATGGCACATGCGTTTCTATCTAATTCCCTTTATCCGCTCCGTATGTTTGTGTCTGAAGTCTGTCTCCTATCATCAGTAAATTGCAAGAGCTTGTTTTATTTAATCTAGTCTGACAAGTATGCCTTTTCATTGGATTGATTAATCCACCCACATTTAATGTTATTATTTATATAGGTAGATTTAAATCTGCCACCTTATTTTTTGTATCTATGTGTCAGAAATATTTTTGATGTTGTTGCTATTATGTGGTTCCCCCTTTATTGTTCTCTTTTGAATCGAGTGAATATTTTAATGTAGCATTTTAATTCCTTTAATAATTATTTTCAACATGTATATCTTAAAACTTCTTTCTAATGGCTACTTTAGGGCTTCTTGGCATCCCCACTCTTTCTTTACTTTTCTTTAATTGGACTTTCTCATCTCTCCCACCACTTAAACCACTCATCAAGGAAACAGATTTTTTTTAGTCCAATTGTAAATTTTCAGCCCTCATTACTCAGCCAAGGTTTTATTCAGTTAATCTCTCTCTGTTTTGAATCCTCCTTCATGTGGTTTCAGGACCACCATTCCTTCAGGTATGAGTATTCCCTTACCTGCCGCATTACTCCATGTTAGTCTCCCCTGTCAAATCCTTCTCGTCTTTGAAACATCAAAACCTTACAACGCCCCAGGATCTCGGGCTGATCCTCATCTCTAGCTTTAGTAATTAGTTCAGTTCATTTTGATCTATGAGTCTTATTTTCCATCTATATGACAAGAACTTGTAAGTTGAAATCCCTAAAACTAACCCCTCCTCGAACCTGAAATGCTAAATTACCTTCTTTACATGGAAATTCGATGTCTGATAGTTACCTATAACTAACTATGTTCACAAATAAACCACCAAACCTACTAAGCATAGGTTTCTTTATTTCTTCATGCCAATAAATGCAACTACATTTTTCTTCTTTTTTTTCCCAGGATGTTCAGGACCAAAATGTTGGCGTCACTCTTAATTCATTCAGCTCACAGGCAAATTTCAATCTACTTTCAAGTCCTATCAGCTCTGTAGGAAGTCCTGGTGCCTTGAATATATATTATCAGAAGTACACAAGGCTAAAGAAATAGATCATAAGCTACAAGTTGAGTAGCTTCAACTCACCAGTTGCTCCCCGGGAGAACAATGAGGTTTTCTGCTTGCATAACCAGTTGAGCCTTGGAAGCTTGAGGGAGCAGCTTTCTTGTGCTCTGTTGGGCCACGATGAGTTAGAATCAGATGGAGAGCAGTTGTTTGGTTTGGGATCAGTTCGGCACTTTCTAGTGTATTTGAATTTTACATACCTCTCCACTCCCTTGTGGGGAAAAAGCTGTTTGTTCCTGAGGCAGAGGAGACAGGACCAACCCATTTCATGGCCCAGGGTTGTAGAAGGATGCTCACAGATCATCCCAGGGAGCTGACTGAAACAACAGTTGGACTGTCTCTTCATCTGAGATAACACGGACACGGTGCTCCCTGTTCCCTGGCAAAAGCTGAGAAGAGCAGCCACCTGCAAGCTTATTAATTTCTTCATGTTCCCAACCTCATTCTCCCCTCCTGGCTATGAATAACTGGGTTGAAGTGCTAATGTTTCTTTGGATGTCTCAGAATTAAACTGCCTAGCATGAGCATGCTGACTATGTGATCCAAGGAGGTTATAAGCTCACCTTTAATAAAGCTCTGGGCTGTGGAGTATCTATGCTGCAGAGACGCTGTTCTCCCAACATTTTGTCTCTCTCTATGGTATGTAAGTTTCCTCATCCAGATTGTACCCCTCTCAAACCTGATCGATTTGTGAGCTTAGAGTTGGTCTCTACATGATCTCACACTTCCCCAGCTGCTGTTGCTCAGTATAAACCAGCCCACTCCTTAATCTGGATTCCTAAAATCTCTCCTTCCACCATTCCCTTCTCCAGCATAGTCACAGAGCAACTAGGATATATTTTAAAGTCAGATCATTGACCTTTTCTCCTCATCAAACACTCCAGTGCTACCCAACTCATTTACAATGAAGCCAACAGCGCTTTTCCATACGCTATAAAATTTATTTATTGGGTATCTATTGCTGCATAGCAAATGAGCCCCAAACTTAAAGCCTTCCTGTAAAAATAAGCACTTACTATATCTCCTAGTTTCAGGAGTGAGAAAATAGGGGGCATCTTTGTTAGGTGGCTCTGGCTTTGGACCCTTAATGAGATTGCAGTCAAGATATCTATGGGTGTTGTCCTTTAAAGTACAGGTTTCCAAACCTATTTGATCTTCTTCATCATCCTTTAGGGAAAAAGATCTCTCTGACAATGAAAAAAAAATCGTACATTAGCCCACAATTCAGGATAAAGTGTTGACACCTGTCTTTGAAGCCCCTCCGGCATCATGCCAGTGCCTCCTAGGGAGTGGTCTCATCCACTCTGGGAAACACTTCAGATTCTAAAGGCTTGGTAAAGCATGGAAGGACTACTTTCAAGAAGGTTGGACAACATGGTTGGCATGTTAATGCTAGTTCCTGATGGGAGGATTCAGTTCCTCCCCAGGCAGGCCTCTAGGCTGTATTTGGAATTCGTATAATATGGCATTTGGTTTTCTTCAGAATGGATAATTTCAAAGAATGAATCCTGGAGTATGCAAAAGCTGTCCTTTTTATGACGCAGCCTTTAAAGTCAAATAACCGCCTTCCTGCCATATTCTGCTGGGCATGAGCACAATGCATGGCCTACATTTGAAGAGAGGAGAGTTAGGTTTTGTTTTTAGAAGGGAAGAGGATTAAGTAACTTACAGACAAATTTAAGAACACCATGGTTTTGCCCTTCAAATGATTGTCATATTTTACTTCCTTCATCTTCCCCTTGAATGTTCAACAATAGTGATTGTGGGAGTTAAGGTTTTCTGTCAACTTGATGAATGAGGGTTCTCTGTGTTTTGGCAGTTAAGATCCAGTAATCTCCCAGAAGGAAATCTCCTAAAGGAGGCTGTCTGTTTTCAATATAAGAGGACACTGGGAAATCTTGTTTGCTTTTTGCTGGATCTGGATTCTGTATCTGCTTTGTCATTTAACGTTGGGTTCTTTGACCCTAAGCCAGTGGCCTGATATGTTGTCTACTGATCTTGGGAGTCATCAACAGCCTGCAATCTTGGATTTCTTTTCCTCTGCAACAAAAAAATCGGATGCCTTTTCTGATGATTCTGGATTCATCAGCCGCTGAAGTTCTGTGAGACATGGGAAATCTCCAGTCTGACATGTGGCCCATAGTCTTGGAACTTGCCCACTTCTACAACTGTATGCACAATTTCCTTGATATAAACCTCTCTGTACATATACATATTAGGTGTCCTGATGACCTTGTGGGTTGTGCCTTGGGCTGTTAATGCAAGGACAACAGTTCTAAGCCACCAGCTGCTCTGTGGAATAAAGATGAAGCTTTCTGCTTCCGTAAAGATTTATAGTCTCTGAAACCCAAGGGGGTAGTTCCACTCTGTCCTGTAGGATTGTTATGAGCCGAAGCGATTCAAAGGTGATGAGCTGATATACTTAAATAAGCATCAATGGATTTGTTTCTCCAAAGAGCCCAGCCTAAGACTGTCATGTTTGTTTTTTCACTTGGTGGTAGTTACATAATTTCATGTCAACTTGAAGTGTGAGGGTGGAGTCTAGCCTGTCAATCAGGTCACAGTCTGGTGGTGCCCCCTTGTGGGTATGACTTCCTCATAAGGAAGACCTGGGAACCTCCCCCATTCTCTTTAATTCCACTTTCCTCAGAGAGCTGCCATTAGATTCACAGAACTTTTCACCCACTGGCTAGTGACCGTCCTGCCTTCTGCGCCGTGAGCGCATGTCGCTGCATGATTCAGAAGAGGAATTAATAGACTAGTATCAGACTTATGGACTTGATGGATTGGGCTGGGATGTTTTCCTGATATATAACTACTTCTTGATATAAGGCTCTCTCTTACACATATATATCTGGATTTGTTTCTCTAGTCAAGCTGGCCTAACACACACACCTCAAGGTCTGCTCTTCCTTCTTGTGAAAATTCTCCTCCAGATAGTCACTTACTGTCATCCTATCTCTGTTCAAAGTTTAACCTATCTCAACAAATTCTGGACAGGGGGTGAAGAGATTGGAAATATTATACAGTGTTGGAGGGGTTGGAAACATATTCAACCACTGTGGAAAGAAATGTAGTGATTTCTAAAACAAAGGGCAATAGAAATACCATAAAATCCAGTAAGACCATTACTGGGCATATATGCCAAAGAAATAAGAAACAGATGATGAAGAGATGTATGCTCCCCCATGTTCTTGCTGCACAGTTCATAATAGCAAGAAGTTGGAAATAGCTTACATTTTCATCAACAGATTAGACAGAACAAAACCCCAAAACTCTGGTATATACACACAATGGAATACTACAAATCCCTAAAAAACAATGGTGAAATCAAGAAGCACCTTATGAAATGGAGGAATCAGGAAAACATTATGCTGAATGAAGTTAGTCAATCACAAAAGAAATCCTTGAGTCCACTGTTGTAGCAACAAGCAACAGGATGAGCACAAGCTCAGTCCTGCAGTGCATCACATGAACCCAGGGTGTCCAGACAGCCTGGTAAAGAGCATGATTAGTGCCAATAAGTCATACACCATCCTTTCTAGGTATGTCTCTTGAAGGTCACTTTGAAGGAGGGCTCATTATGTCAGCTCAGACAAATTGTTAAGGGAGGGAGAAAGGACGTTGACTATAGAGTCAATGTCATGCAAAGTTATGACAAGTTCCCTACCCCCACCCCACCCTCATCTCCCCAGTCAGGTAGACATCCCTATCAGTTTGAAGGATACTGATGGGAAAGTCAAATTAGGAGAGGGAAAGAGAGCAGTCACGGATGGGAAAGTCAAGTCAAGGGAACGTGTATGTGTGCATGACTCATGGTAGAGAGAGTGGGAGGACCAACTTCCAGGTGGGGTGGAAGAATGACTAAAATTGCTTTTTGGGGACCCTAGTGGGATGAGAGTCCTTGGAGGTCTGCACTGACTGGGCCACATTGACTCAGGCTTCTGGGTGCCTCCTGGGGAGCCAAGCTGGTTTTAGGAGAAGACTGGGGCATTGACTCCTGGATCTTTGGGTGGGACAGCATGCTCTACAGGTGGCATCTGTGAAATCTGCAGCAGAAACTCTACTGGGTGAACTGGACTCTACTGCAGACACACTTGTAACCTCAGAACTTCAGAATGAAAATTCATGGTGTCTGAGGAAATGGAAGACAGCTGTACCTGCCTTGTTGAACAGTTAGTAGACAATCCTGGACTTACTACAACAATGCTCTATATGCTGTATAAGCATATTTATTGTTCTGGCTATCCTGTGACTGACCTTCTCAGTGAATATTATTGTAAAATTTCCCTGAAAACCAACTCCCAGTACTTGTGTAAATAGCTTTCAATCACAAAAGGGTTGATTCTGTATAAGTGTATAATTCAAGTGTTATGATTTGGAGTTATCCTATACTGGCCCAATGTCCCTTTCCCAATAGTGCTTTAAAAATTAATACCAAAGAACAAGAACCATGTCACTATGAATGGGGGGCAGAGCAGAGTGGGGACCCAAGGCCCACCTGTAGGTAATTGGACACCTTCTCACAGGGGAGTCGTGGGGAGGAGACAAACCAGTAAGGTGCAATGAGGTGGTGATGAAGCATACAACTTTCCTCTAGTTCCTGAAGGCTTCCTACCCCAACTGTCATGGTCCCAGTTCTACCTTACAAATCCAGCTGGACTGGAGAAGGTACACTTGTGGAGATGGAAAATGGAAATGCAGGGAACCCAGATGGACTCCTTGAGGCCTGTAGTAGGAGTGGAGTTACTGGATGGGTGGAGGAAAAGCGGGGTAGAGAGGGGGAGCCAACTTTGGAGATCTACACACAACCTCTTAACAGGGGACAGACATTGGGGGACAGGGTGAGGGGAGACATCGGGCAGTGTAAGTTATGACAATACAATAATAATTTATAGAGTATTGAGGGTTGGTGGGGAAGTGGGGAACAAGGATGGAGGGGAAGGGATGGGAGGCTGATGTCAGGGTGGAGGTTTGGAGAACGATGACAGCAGCAGGCATGCGAAGAAGCGTGGCACAATATATGTATTTATGTACTGTGAGAAACGATGTATGAGCCCCCAATAAAATGATTAAAAAATTAGCACTAGGGACTAATCAATGATAATACTAAGATCTGTAATGTCCTAGGAGTATGATCAATAAGAATCTACCATAAATTAACAAGGAGGCTCAAAGAGAAGGTAAATGCAGATAAAAACAAACAAATAAACAAGCAAACAAACAAACATAGACCCAGGAATGGGTTTGGGGCTAATTTTACTCTAATTTTCTTTAAATACCACTCTAATTTCAGAATAATTAGTTCTTACCTTATGACCCTGTTCCATCCTTGTCTTCAGGAAAGAAACATACACAATAGGGTACTATAGCATAGTGGGGGAAGAAATTAGACGGTGCCTGATTATCAGATAGAATAGCATCTGGGGTCTTAACGGCTTGAATCCAAACAAGATGCCATCTAAGTGAGATGTCAACTAAGTGACCAATGGTTTATAAATCACATAATCCAAAGTCAAAGTAGGTAACAGTATCAGAGTCTAAATTGTGAGCTTCTGATTTACAGAAGGCTATGGATAATATTGGGACCCCAAGATCTATTTGTGAGATTTACATAGGAAATAAGCCCCTCCAGTGGTTTCCCTCTATCCATAATAGAGGAACGGGAAGAAACTGTTAGCAAACAAAGTACGTTAGAGGGATGACAAGAGATGATCAAAACGATGAACCTGACTGGAACAGTTAAACCTTGTTAGTTGATCCCCACTATGAGGCCCACTGGGCCTGATTTGGTTTTCAACATTTTCTGCCTTTTTGTTTGTTCAAAGTGGGGTTTGTCTCAGATGTATTTTTTCATCAGAGGTAGTCTTTTTGAATGTTTGTTATATATCTCTCTATTTTGAGCATGTAAAACTCAGTATTTATGCACCTATTGAATCAGCAATCAGGGTTCCTGGGGGTGACTGTGGTGGTGGGGGAGGTAAAAGGGAGACAATCTCAAAGAGTAAAAGAAGGGAGGGAATGTTTTGAAATGGATTGTGGTAACAATTGTACAATACTGCTTGATGTGACTGACCTGTGGAATGGTACTGAATTAGTTTGAATGAAATGGTTTGGGGGAAAAAAGTCACTTAGCTAAAATATCATTTTTCCCTTCTCTATTTTTTCTGTTATGCCTTGGGTTTTTCCTAATTCATATTATTATTTGAAAAAATTATGCATTTATTGAATTTAATTCTCAACTTCTCCCCCCTCCCCCCCCCCGATTCTCCTGTCCTAAGATCCAAACTCCTAGAAAGCAAATATTTAGCGTCTTTTCCCCCTGATTCATCAATGTCTGAACGTTTATTTATTTGGTGCATTGTAGATTTTTGATATATAAAAGAAGGAGCTCAAAAAGTTCATAAAAATAGAACTGAAAGAAAACAGTGTGTTAAAAATGGAAGTAAACCTTAAAAATGATACAAACTTTAAATAGAATGAAAATAACATTAAATCTATAAAATATGGACTTTCCCACAAACTAAACAAATAGATCGAAATACTTTTCTCATCATTTTCTTTGGGATCTTATCCAATATATGATACTATGAACAGTTTGGGGAAGGAGTAGAGAAGAAACATCTTTGTATATGATTTGGCTAACAACCTCTCTTGAATTTAAATAGTATTTATTCTCATATTTACATGAGATATAAGTTGTGGTTGGTATATTTTTAAGTAAATGTTCAAGAATATAATTTGGTGCTCACTACTTATGAAACTCCCACAAGACATTCGAGATGGCTATTAAGTAGTGTCTCCAATTAAAGCATATACCGTGTGAGCATTGGAGCCGTCATTCTGGAACATTTCCCCTCTCTCCATGTTTCTGCTTCATGAATGCTCTACTAAGAGTCACAGTCTGATGGGCAAGATGAAATTGATGAGCTCCCAGGATTATGAAAGTATACACATGGATGTACAGTTATTTGCAAACATTTCCATGTCAGGAATCTCTGAGTCGACAATTTAAAAAAATTCTAATTTGCTTTTGATTCCAAATTGCGTATTTAGTGAAGAAATATGAGTTGGCTTTTCTTGATATTTGCCTTTCTTAAAGCAGTATCCTCCTGCTTCATGTGAGAACGTTGTACGTGGCTTCAGTCGATGCTCACTAGACATGTTGGTCCTCTCGAGCCAATTTTAAGAAGACTTACTAGCATCGCTCTACTGTATTAACCACTAGCATTTTAAATCTTTCTTAGTGCTTGAGTGGTATCTTGTATTTTGGAGCAATTTTCTATATCTTGTCTCCTTTGCTGTTACATAAAATTATCTTGTTAATAAAAATTGTGTCAGTTTAAAGTTATTTTCTAATTAGACATATTATCCTATATCATCTTAATTATGACTCTTCCTTATCTGAGGACAAAAACACATAGGAACCTTTTAAAAAGCTGATGAACTAAATGAGCATAACTATGTGCGATCAAATTGAAGAGTACAATGAGTGCATAGGTCCACCCCCTTCCCCACCCCGCCAGCACCCATTCCTCACTCACCAACTGGCTAGCGTCCAAAGTCAAGTAGTTATGAGAAAATTAGCAGTAGGTGAAAATGGAGGGTTTCTTTTTCTTTTCTCAGACCAACCATTTGTCAGAAATAATAAATTTAGAAAATATGACATTTGAACGACTAGCAGCTAAGTATTAGTAGTATGTTCATTCCTGGATGAGTTTAGTTATGGATTTCCCTGTGGAAGAAAGAGGCTTGAGGAAACTCAAACGTGGGGGACTCAGCTGTGAGCCACTTCGCCTTCCTCCTGTGCTGCCTCAGAGCTTCCCTCCTGGAGCATCCTCCTCCTGAGGAAGGCTCCCCGCCACCCCACCCCTCTGAGCCCTGTGCTCCTGACCTCCAAACCTGTGCTGCCTTCCAGACCAGACAAGCCAGCAAGATTCAGGGCTTCCTGCAAGGGTGCTGAGAGCCTTGTTGCTCATCCAATCCTATTGAAGTTGGGACGTGGGATGGGGGTGGTGTGGGCAGGGAGGGCTTCAGGGCCAGTTTGGCTCACTGTAGGATGTCATTAAACTCTCAAGAGCTTCTTCCATTCTCTTTGATGCCTTTTTAACCCTCTCATTCACCCTCCCTTTCTTTTTTTCCTTCCTTCTTTCCTTGCAGGCTATAACCCCTCTCCCCCCAGTAATGCTGAGCAGTAGGGCTGCAGGATGCATAGAAACTGGGAACCCAGAATACGTATGCTGGCCCTACTGGAGACTCCTTGAGAGAAGGGACTCTCTATTGACACTGCAGCCATGGTTATTATCTAATTAGTGTATTAAATAGGCAGAACTTAGTTTTTTACAGCATGAATGCAAAAATGCCAGGCAATGAGATAGCTGGATTGTCATTTTTCTTATTGACTAACTCATACCCAACATTTTGCATTTGCAATAGTAAGAAACCTACTCTCGGACAATTTGTGCCTTCATAACACACATCTGGTAGTAATAATTTTCAAGGTGTGAGACGAACATAAACCTGAATATGATGGTCATGGTTATGTGTCAATTTGACCGGGCCAAGATTCTCAATATTTTGGCAGTTACATAAGATATCATTTCATAATTAATGTAATGATGTGATTTAACAGATATAATTATCATCCATTTTGTGATCTGATCTCATCTCCTATTTTATTGTATCAACTATCTTCCCATGACAACCTGACCTTTGGAATCCAATTATGCTGGTAAGTGAATAGTTAGTGTATTTTTAAAATATTCTCAAGATTGCTTCCTGCTATATTTTATAAGTAACAGAAGCTAGAAAGCAAAAAAACCCCTTTTTAAAAAAATTCTCTTTCTTCTTATTACCCCTCTTTCATTATTAAAGTGGTCAGGTACATGTCTCACAGAGCACTTTATTTTTCCAGTTCTGTTCTCCACAGCACTTTCTAGTTTTCAGCTGAGTTTTATAATTCATTGCATCCGCCACACAGACTTCATGGACAATGCTTACAATATGATCATGTGTTCATTACAGAAGTGACAGTTCAGGAGAGAAATGCTTGGGATACAGTTGTTCAGTAGGGTCATGTTACAAAGTTCTTTTAGGGCTGTGAATAAATGTCCAACAGGATTTCCTGTTGGGATATCACTGTTCTTTCTCATGCTCTGGCTCCTGGCTGTGTTGTTGCTGCTCCTTTACCACTCCTCTCATGTCATAACTGTCTGCTGCCTCAGTGAGGTTCACTGGGTAAGGGTCTTGGGGTTCCAAGGACATGCTCCATGTCTGCCTCTGCTCTCTTGATGGTAGTGAGATTCCCACGCTTCTACCCCTAGAATGATTCATTTTATATCCAGCAGAATAGCACCCAGAACTAAATCCTAATGCCACTGTGTTAGTCTGGGTAGACTACAGAAAGAAATCCATAGAAACTCACATGTGTATAAGAGATAGTTTTATATCGTTTTATGTGTATGTGTATAAGAGATAGTTTTATTTCGTAATTGTACATTAAGAAAGCATCCCAACCCCACCCAATCTAAGGTAGTTTGGTAGGCATTACAGAGTATATAGTTCTAAGATAGTTTAGTAGGAGTTACAGAGTATAGTTAGGAGAGTACATTAAATACTTCACGACTCTGCAAATGTCATAGAACCTAAGCATAAGAAGACACCCTTACCAAATTCACTGTTATACAGCTATGGAATCAATTCTGACTCACAGTGACCCTATACGATGGAGTAGAACTTCACCTGTGTGTCTCTAAAACTGTAATTCTTTATGAGTAGAAAACCTCCTCTCTGCAGGTTTGCCTGTTCAAAGCCTTTTCTATGGAATAATCTTAGCTGCTCTTTTAAATGTGAGGTAGAAGATGACCAACAGAGAGCTCCTAAATTATATCTAAGGGACCCGCTGAGATCAATCTGGAATTCTTTAGTCCCAAATACCCATTTTCAGGAGAAACAATCTGATTAGTTACCTTAAGGTAGGATTCTGCTCTTCAGTCAATCAATTGTAGCAGATTTATGTAGCGTGCTAATGCCTACTGAAATCACAGCTGGAAAAAGCCAGGCAGATTCTAGGGAAGAGAAGATAGACAAACAATCCACCAGGTTCTCACTACTTCTGCTTTTATTAAAACGTATGTTTTTTAAAAATGAGATGCAGATCTGCTACATTTTGATGTTAGGTAATGCATTCTAAAACCAAGCCTTTTCCTGAAGAGGTTTATTATGAGTTAGTATGAAAAAAAAGTTAATATACATTAGCATTGATTAGTCAATTACTAAGGACCACTGATTCTTTTTAATCTTTCTATCGTGGGTGATACTTTGAGTTGCTAACCCCAAGATACACAGTTTGGATACATCAGTTGCACCTGGAGTGAAAGAGGAGGTTATCTGCTTCTGTAAAGGTCTACAGCCTCCGATTCTCATAGGGGCAGTTCTACCCTGCCATAAAGCGTCAAATTGACTTGATGATAGTGAGTACCATAATATAACTGACTTCTAAGCTAGCTACTATTTATCATGGGTGAACTATGTGCCAAGCACTCTGCTTGACAATAAAAAGTCAAAATTTCACAGTTTTATGTGATTATAAAAGTGGATTTCAAGAAGGGGATTCCAAAGCCCAAGGGACTGGTAACAAGGATACCAGAATGCCTTTGATACGTGAAGCTGTTGCCTCAGAAAACTGACAGCACAACCCAAGTTGGGTGGACATCCAGGGGTGGGGGGAGCTTGAAGCATCTCCCATGGCTCCCACCCTGGTTCATTTCTTAGAACTCAGACACCAGCTGACTAACCACCATTGTAAAGTACCTACCCTGGGATGGACAGAGACAAGGAGAGTTATGATGGTTTGAAAATTATCATCTCTTCAGTTGAGAATGCCGTGATGGAGGACCCTAAACTATTGGCAGGATGAGGGCCATGGTAACTAAATAAGTGTGAAGGAGATTTCTCAGCCAGATGCATGAAAGAAGCAATGAGAGATGAAAACAGAGTTTATAGTAACCTACATCCTGTGTGAAGTCCCTTATCGGTTGCAAATCAATAACATGCTCAGCTGCTAATTGAAAGTCTGCTGATTGAAGAGCAGCTGAAGCTTCTCAATAATGACCTGGTGATCTGCCTGTGTGATCATGAGGTGTCAATGGGAATAGGTGTCAGAAGTTCAAAAACAAGCAATCAAATTGACACAAGGGAGGGTACAGAAATGGAGACCCCAAACCCACCTCTAAAATAATTGGACAGTCCTTCATAGAAAGGCCACACTGAAGGAATAGCATATCCAGGCTGTAGTATAGCACTGATGAAAAACACATAACTGTCCTATAGTTCTTTAAATTTCCTCCCTTTACTATTATGGTCTTATTTTTACCTCATATAGCTTGTTAGACCTTCATATGTTCATTTGTATAATTTAGAGCATTGGATACATGAAAGTCAAGATAGATAACCCTTCAGAATCAGTAATGGGAGTACTGTTTCCCTGAGGGTGTGGGAAGAGAGAGGTGGGTAGAAAAGGGTCAGGGGGAACCTATAATAATGATATACTATATAACTCTGTATAATTTGAGGGGCTCGAATGACAGAATTGCAGGTGAATGGATACCTTGGATAGTGTAAGATACCCTATGTACACATATGTGTGTATAGAGTATGTGAGGAGGGAGATGGTGGGGGGAGAGAATAAAGGGGGTCTGATATCAAAGAGTTCCAGATGAAAGGAAATGTTTTGAAACGGATGGTGGTAACAATTATTAAATCATGCTTGATCTAATTGAATTATGGATTATTAAAATATTTGTAAGTGCTCACAATAAAATGATGAATAATAAGAAAGAAAGAAAAAAAGTGGATTTCAATAAGGTAAGTATCCTATCCAAAGACCCAACCCCAACCAAGCTCACATCTATGCTAAGTCATAGTCACCTTATAGGGCAAGGTAGAACTACTCCAGTGAATTTCTGAGACTCTTCATGGGAGTGAAAAGTCCCATCTTCCTTCCAAAGAGTGGCTGGCTGGTGGGTTTGAAGTGATGACATTGCTGTTAGCAGCTCGAGACAGAGCCACTACATTACAAGGGCTCCTCGCCAGGCCTCCTTATCCAAACATACACAGGTCATTGGGTTTGGATTCCAACTCTTGTAACCGTCTCTGATATTTCTTTCCAACTATCAAGGATAAAGGAACAGCATACATGGCAAATAGAGGAGTTAGGACAGGCTATTAGACCGTTGGCCTAGTTCAACACATTAATGTCACACACACACACACACACACACACATGAAAAAGAACTGTGTTACATTAAAAGCATATTAAAGGAGATAGCAAAGAGATAGAGTGTGTGGGCCTGAATTGGATATTCATCAAACTAATTGAAAAGGGTATTGTTAGGTCACTGGGGAAACTTAAATATGAAACCTGTATTCAGTGAGAGGAAAATCTGAAATTGCTGAATCTGAAAAGAGGTTTTAGAATTATAGTTTAGTAGATTTATTTTTTGGTAAAAAAAAATGTGCCTATAGAGTGGTATCTGGAACTATTCTCACTAGTATGTTATTGCGGTGATGTCTACGTAGTAGGGATGTTTTTTATATACAGCAAAATTTCAAAAAATGTGTGGAAGTTCTCCATTATTTTTTAATCCCATGTTACCATGAATACTTATATATACATATACATATAAGCTTGTGTGCTTGTCTTTTATTTTAAAATCTTTATATCACACGGGTATTACTTAGCTATTGAGGAAATGCTACTTTTTTTTTTCAAAAGAGAGTATAAGAATTAAACTTCAAATGTCTGGGCTTCAGTCTACAGATATTGTCCATGCTGGATAAATCAATTCCCTCTGTAAGAATTTCTCACCTGTAAAATGGCACTGAAAACAAGACAACTTCATATGGTTACTGTGAGCATTGAAGAAATGAGTGCAAAATGCTTAACAATAAGGTTTGTTATTTTGTTCAAGATTAATAGCTGTTAACTGTTCATTACTCTGCTCATGTATTACCAGCTCTGTTAAATATAGACTACATTTATCACTTCTCGGCCTTTTGGCCAAGATCAAGTGAATATAAACTACATTTTACAAACTGAGCCAACTCTGTGAACAAATCATGACTTTGAGTCATATTGAGGCATATAATGGAGTGAGGTCCATGAATGAGATTCCTTAGATCCAGTCGATGCTAAAGGCCTTTCATTATGGTTTAAATATAAACCAAATAAGGGCTCCGAACCAAAACACACTATGTTCCTAATGATCTGTGGGATACAAACATATGCCAATGCATGGAAGGCATCTGATAAACTTGGGGTTTCATCCAAGGCAAAAATTTCTCCTGCAACTTTAATTATCATTTCAAGGTTTACATTTCACAAATGGAATCTCACCATGACGGGGCACTACTACTTACATTAAAGAGCTCTGCCATCTGTCTTAAAACCACAATTTTGCAAATTGTTCTTGATGGCATATTGTGGGATTGCCCTGTATATGAAGCTCTTGAGGAAACCCTCCAGTGAGGCCACTTTGATGATATAAAATTAGCATGCTAATGGCTGATAAAAGAGGGAGGAGGGCAGCACATCTACATTCAGCTTGATGAATCAAGTAAGTAGGGTGTGGTTTCCTTAAGAACGGGGTTTGTTTATATCAGGTCGACAACCAGAAGCTGTGTTAGTATACCTGATCATCTTGAATCTGGTAATTTTAGTTATCCACATGCCTGTGATGATTTCTAGAGCAGAAGAATCATTACCCAGCACTCCATGCTTTACCCATCTTCCTTCTCTCTAGCAATCATATTGAACGCCAAGAAAATATATAGATATATTTGTTAGCTTGGGTTGACTAGAGAAACAAATCCATAGACATTCGTGTAAGAGAGTTTTACATCAAAGAGCAATTGAATATTGAGAAAACATCCTATCTCAGCTCAAGTCCATAAGTCAATTATCCCATATGTCCTATACCAATCTATAAATTCCTCTTCATATATATTCACACAACACATGCAATCACACAGAATGCAGAAAGATCACAGGCCAGTGGGTGGAAAAGTCTTGTGGATGCAGTGGCAGTGGAAGCATCTCAGTGCTGGCAGGGGCTTCCACATGGTTCCTCCAATTCCAGGGCTCTAGCTTAGCTCCATGTGTCTTCTCAACAGGAATGTCTTTCTGGGAGTGAGGTGTGTCCCACCTCCAGTGATCTACTTATCTCCTTAGCACCTCCAACTAAGGTCATCAAGCTGCGACCTGATTGACAGGCTAAGCCCCACCCCTTGACTCTTTTGTTTTCCTTTTTAAAACCAACGATCACCAACAGCCCAGGTAACAAAAATTACGCTTCTGAAATCTCTTGATGTCGATTCTGCACGTGGAGCAATAGAGATGCCCTTCGTGTGTCACTTAATGACAGAAGCCCTTTTCCCCCCTTACCTCTTAAATCTCAAATTGACAACAGATTATGTAACTTCCAGGGGATATGTAGAAAGAAATGAACGTATGTAAAGAACGATTAACAGTAGTGATGAATCATCAAGTATAACCTGTCAATTCATCTCAATAGCATAAGAGATAGTGAACAATGAAAAGATATTAATATTCTAACCTTACCTGAAAAAATGAGCCAGTGTCCTTTATTAATTAACACCAGTTGCTGTAACAGATAAATCTAAGTAGTTTAATCCAAAGTACTTTTTTAACCTTATCAAATGCTTTCCTATTGAATTATTTCCTAGTCAACAGTTTTCTGTGGGGTCATTTGGAGATTTGTGTGCCTTCCATATTGTGTGATCTTCACGCCCATTTATTAATCATTTTGGTCTTGAAGATCGTCTGCTTCTGCTTACATTCTTAGTAGAAGAACTATATAGTAACCACATCTAGATGGTGGGGGGGGGGGGGTGATAATCTAGTTCCTGGCTGGGCAGTCACTTAATAAATCTCCACTCTGAGTGGAAAGGAGCATGGATGTGGAATGCTTGGCCAATCCTCTTTGTTTCCCTTTATCTATTTCAGGCACAAAACCCCCCTGGTGGTGATGGCAAAGCTTTTTATGATATAATAATTATATGGTTTCATAAGACCTGGTTAATGACATGGTTATTAACATCAGCAAACATTACCCAATTCAATATACATTTAAGACTCCAATGTGTGCCAGCTTACATGAAGTCCTGAGAGAGAGAGAGAGAAAGAGAGAGAGAGAGAGAGAGAGAGAGAGAGAAATATATTTGGTTTGAAAGAAAAGTAGGGAGAGAGACATACCTACACCCATGAACAATGGGCTGATTCTGACTCATGATGACTTGGTAGCACATTTTACATTAATAATTGAAGGTGACATAAAAATTCCAAAAGTGAGTATGAATAGTGGCGGGCCAAGCAGGAAGACATTAAACTTTGAACAGAGAACCTAAAAATCACCTCTTTAGGCACTACCCAGACTAATTCAAAATAAAAGTGAGTTGAAAGAATATGAAGATTACATTGTAAAAAAAACCCAGATTCTGAGCTCTCATATCTTGTTTATTTCTAGCTCTTCCCTGTTTCTGCTGAATTCTTCTACTTTCATTTGGTCCTAAAAAGTTCTCAGTCCTGCTTTGTTAGGGCTTTTTGGAGTCTACCACCAGTCATCATCTGATATAGTGTTTATATTTAGGAGTTTGGTTGCTGACTATCAGCTGATGGACAGACTGACCTTGGATAAAGGTCATGAGTGTGCTCACTGGGATGTGTCTTGCAGAGTCCATAACAGGAGTAGCAAACGAACTTCCAACCCTATTGAAGGGGCACCTTTAACTGACCAGTGAAAGCGGTCTTCTATTTAGGGTAGAGTGTAAAGGCTGGAAGACATTTCTGACTTAGAGGATGAGCAAAGATAACTGAGGAAAATCCAGATGCATTTGGGGATGATTAAGCATCTCAAGTGATTAAAGTATAATATCTACAGTGTTAGTGGAATTTACCTTGTGCTTTGAACTATGAGAGTGATTGTGATAGGTAGGTTTGTTGTGCCAATGCGAACAAAGAGGATGGACGGATTTGTTATGGCAGCATGACCAACGAACACAGGTGAGATCTATTGAGGGGCAGAGCTATAAATGGCTCAGTGAACCTCGCCCTTATTCTCTTGCCCTTGGATCTTCAGAAAAGCCAACTGCCTTGTTTGTCCGGTGCCTGGATCTGCAAGCTACACTACCCATGGGACAACTAATCCGTGGACTGTTTCACTGTGATTTGAGGTTCCACGTTGCTGGAATATACATCTCTTGAGCTGGACACTATTGGACCCTGTTGTTGGGCTGACTGTTGGTGACCTGCTTGTGGCTGGTTAGCCTGAATTGCTCTACAGAGTACTACTCGGTGGCTCTCAAGACTGCAAGGACTGCCAATGTACTAGCTGTCTCACTCAAGTGAGTTGCACCAAGACATTTGTATTGCTTTATAGATTAGTTAACTGTTTATTTCTTATGCTAGATATCTTCCTAGCTATAGAAATATATAGAAAGAATTAATAGTGTCCTGGTTTTGCTTCTCTAGAGAACCCTGTCTAACACAGTGATAAAGAGAATATGTTGAAAATGTTATTTACGGAGATATTATTTCTTGGCATCTTTTGCTTAGGTTACTTAATTTCCCTAAGCCTCAGTTTTCTCACTTGTAAAATGTGTTTGACACTCAACCATTACCCTCTAGTACAGCATGCCTGAAGAGGTCGATGTGCTAAGTCTCCATTGAATGAACTGTTTTGGTGCCTGTGCTGTGGTGGTTGTTGAATATTTTGAATGTTGAATGATATCTCTGTTCTTAGGTTTTAACAAGATTTAAATACTTGCAAAGTGTGGGGTACACTGGTTTGGTTTTCTTTCTTTCTGCTCATTTATTCTTGAAATTTTCAAATATCTCCTAAGAAGAAGAAAACATGGGTCAACAAGGAGCCTTGAACTGGCTTGATTATTGATGGCACCTACTTAGTCTCCACCTAGTACAAACAAACAAAGAAGTGTCTTACTGTCCTTTTTGGGAGATAAATCTTTTCAATAATGCTCTCATTCTTGGATGCTCTAATATTTCAACTTGGTATTGGTTTTTACAACTCAGATGTGGTTTCTCAGTTTGAGGATTTTGTAGCTTTGCAACAAAGAAAATTGATATGTACGAGAACGTTCACATTGCTTAATGCATTTATCTCTTTTAAAAAGTGCTCTGAAACATCTTATGTCAATTTCTTAACCTACTAGTTTTAACTCTGGGCAAGATAGAGAAAATGCAATCTGTATTATGTCCAAGTAACCAATAAAGCAGGAATGTGATCCTCTTAAACCAGTAGTCAGTTGTTTTTCAGTAAATTCAGACTCCCAGTAACACCAGGTATATTAAAGTAGGACTGAGCTCCATAGGCTTTCAATAGTGTATTTTCCAGCAGTAGATTGCTAGACCTTTCTCCAAGGTCCCATGGAATTGACTTGAACCTCCCTCCACATTTTGGTTAGCAGTAAAATGCATTGACTTTTTTGTGTTACACGGGGACCCTTTTATTTTCTTGCTGATATCTAATTTTGCTGATTAACAGGAATTCAGTGACTTTGATTTCTAAGCAGAAGGGTCTATTTTGGAATTAAAACAAAACAAAAACATAGGTTTCCGAAATCCATGGTGCTGTAACCCATATAGCTTGGGATAAGAAATGGTCCACTGGCCTGGGTGGAGTGTGGGTGCTTTGGGAGTGATGATGGCAACAAGTGTGCAACTGAGGCCTGCATACAATTGATGTATGTATGGATCATGAGCAGAGGTGTATGAGTACCCAATAAAATGAATCATTACAAAAAAGGGGGAAGGGGAAAGAAGAGCTTATACCAAGGACTCAAGTGGAAAATGTTTGGAAATCAGTGTGGCAACATGTGGGCAAATGTGATTGATACAGATGATGTATGGAATGTTATAATAGCTGTAAGAGCCCCCAATAAAATTATTTTAAATAGATATGACAAAATAGCAATAATTTATAAATTATCAAGCAGAGAGGGAGGGGAAAAATGAAGAACTGATTCCAAGGGCTCAAGTAGAAAGCAAATATTTTGAGAACTATGATGGCAACAAATGTACAAATGTGCTTGAGAAAATGGATATATGTATGGATTATCATAAGCATTGTACAAACATCAATAAAATGATTAAACAATTTTTAATTAGAAGTAGTCTAAAAAAGGAAATGATCCATTGACATCACTATTATTGTGGGGATAATTTTTAGTATACACAGAAAGTATCTTGATGTCCATTCTTTTTAACCCAAAAGGATTTCAATATTCCAATGGCCTAATGAAGAATGTTGTATCTGCATAAAGAATACAGGTAGGTCTCAAAGCAGGGTTTAGCAAGGACAAAAGTGTTTGAAAGAAATTCTACATTTCTTGTTATGTCAGACTTTCCCTACTATAGTGAGAGAACCAAGTTTAAGATCAGAGAGACTCTTTGGTGTCCCTCCAGGGCTCAGCTTCTTTTTCCTTTTCTTGTTTTGTCACCTACATTCTCATGAATATCTCTTTCACTGAGAAAACTTTTTTATGGCGCAGAGCTCTCAGACAACTGAAGAGCTGCATCATTATGATGTCTTGATCAAGAACTGACTGGAATGCCCACCACATGTCCACAGGTGTAGGACCCAGACAATGCCAGGCTCTAAAGGTGATCCAACTTATACTAGAACTATATCTTCAGCCATATTGATTAACGGTTATCATCATTTCTGAATTGAGGATTGAAAACTTACTCCCAAATCTTTGTTTCTTTTATAGCATATTATATACAAAGTATAAAATTAAAAGATACAAAAATGCTCTTGATCATTTTATTGGGGGTTCATACAACTCTTATCACAATTCATCCTCCATCCATTGTATGCAAAACACATTTGTACATGTGTTGCTATCATCATTCTCAAAACATTTTCATTCTACTTAAACCCTTGGCATTAATGTTTATATATGACCATGGGGAAATAGACCTGTGGGTGTATATTTATAGGTTTAGTATTAAGGTAGCACATGGACATTGGACCTCTAACTGACGTACTCCCTCAACACAAGAACACTTTGCTCTATTCACCTGGCATTCCATGATGCTCTCCTTCCCGACATGATTGCTGACAATATAGTGAGTGCATAACAAATATGGTGACAAAAGTTGATGGTGTCCGGCTATCAAAAGATATAGCAACTGGAATCTTAAAAGCTTGAAGGTAAACAAGTGGCTCTATCTGAGAAGCAGCAAAGCCCACATGGAAGGAGCACAACAGTCTGTGTGATCACAAGGTTTTTATAGGATCAGGTATCAGGAATCAAAGAACAAAAAATCTTATCATTGTGAATGAGGGGGAGTGGAGAGTGGAGACCCAAAGTCCATCTGCAGGCAACTGGACAACCCCTTACCGAAGGTTCTTGGGGAGAACATGAGAGTCAGGGTGTAGTATACCACCCAATGCAACATAAAGTTTCTTCTTGTTCTTTAATTTTCTTCCCCCCACCATGCGTGCGTGCGCACACACACACACACACACACACACACACACTATCATGACTCCAATTCTACCTTGTAAATCTGGCTAGACCAGAGTATGTACACAGGTACAGATAAGAGCTGTAAACACAGGAAATCCAGGACAGATAAACCCCTTGGGACCAGTAATGTGAGTAGTGATACCAGTACGGTAAGGGAAAGGTGGGAAGATTAAAAAGGGAGCCAATCACAATGATCTACATATAGACCCCTCCCTGCGGTATGAACAACAAAAAAATGGTGAAGAGAGACACTGGTCACTGTAGGACATGAAAAAAATTTTTTAATTATCCAGGGTTCATGAAGGAGGGAGTGGGGAGGGAGGGGGAAAAAAGAGGAGCTGCTACCAAGGGTTCAGATAGAAAAAAATGTTTTGAAAATGATG
This sequence comes from Nesogale talazaci, assembly GCA_004026705.1. Lineage (NCBI taxonomy): Eukaryota > Metazoa > Chordata > Mammalia > Afrosoricida > Tenrecidae > Nesogale > Nesogale talazaci. The sequence goes on from PVJH01008228.1 coordinate 73,924, forward strand.
ATGGCAACAAATGTACAAATGTGCTTGACACAATGGATGGATGTATGGAGTGTACTAAATGTTGTCTGAATCCCCGATACAATGATAAAACAAGAGACAAAGAAAAAAGAGAGCAATTTCCAAATTGTACCAAGTTGATCATACAATGAGCCAAGTTGCATTTACAGGACTTATTTCAATATTAGTGTATGATCAATTCACTGAGATGTTTACAAACCAACATTTTGAATGCCATGGCAGGGACTGCTGGGAAGGACAGGCCTGCCCTTTCTAGAGCAGGTTTGCTTGAAGAGTGGATGTCTACCAGGCCACGGAGCGACAGGAGCAGTGGCCTTGGAACTGTTTTAAAGGAAAAAGGGAGATTCTTGAAATATGACACCTCACCCTGGCAAAGAGAATTTAGTCCTAGAACTAAATTAAAAATTAATTTAAGATTAGTTAAAAAACTAAGAAAGTGTTGCACTGCTTCTCAATATTATTCTTGAGTAAATTTATGTTCTATAGTGGTAACAGGTTTGATTTGGTTTGACACGAGTTCAAATTTCTGTTGCACAATTGTTTCTGTTAGGCTCAAGATCAGTGGGCATTTTCTCTCTTCTCATGCTGGGGAGTCCTTTAAAAACAGTTCATTATTTCATAGTCTTTTTATAATTCCCAGACACCTCAATTAATTCTTATTGAAGTTTTCCAACTTCATTAGATGTCTCTTTAGACTTCTTCTTCTAAAATCAGCTTTAACAGCCAAACTTTTTGTTAGTCTTTGCCTATTGTTCAGCAACTAAGGTTATTAATTTGCTAATAGCATTGGAGAGGTGTTGAAGTTTTGCAAAACTGCAGATTGACCTAATTAATGTCTTTTCTGAATTGTGCTAATTCTGCCATTAACCACTGTGGGGCCTCTTAAAACTCCCTTGTCTCTGCCACCATCTATGCAGAAGTGTGACATGCTTAGAACAGGTTGTGATTACCTTGATTATACATAAAACAGCAGCGTTTTCTAAATGTTTTCAAAGGCTTTTTCCTTCGTGTCACTTAATTTTTAAAAATAGATCATTTATAATAAAAATTTAAAGACTAAATGAGATATAGATTTATTTGTTTTCCAATGTCTGATTATCCTCCTTTTTGCTTTCCTACGTGCGTGATCGCTCAATAGTGATTCCAAGCCTGTAAATCTTCACGGGCAAGCCTCGTCTTTCTCCCGTGGAGTGGCTGGTGGTTTTTGAACTTCTCATCTTTGGGGTTAGCAGTAAAACACATAGTCCACTACAACACTAGGAAAGTTGGATATTGAATAAGAAACATCAAAGAAGAAGAAATGTGTTTGGATTATGGTGCTCATGAAGAACATTGAAAGTACCAAGGACTGCCAAAAGAACAAACAAGCATGTCTTAAAAGCAGTACACCCAGAATGTTCATCGGAAGTAAGAGTGGCTAGCCTCTGGCTTACGCACTCTGGATGTGTTTTTAGGAGAGACCAGTTCCTGGAAGAGGACATTGTACCTGGTAAAGTGGAAGGTAATGAAAAAACATGAAACACTTCAGTAAGATGGACTGACACAGCAGTATCTGTCTACAACAATGGGCTCGAACATAGCAATTGAGAGGATAATACAGGACTAAGCAGTGTAGATAGGGTCACTGTGCATTTGAACCACCTTGATAGTGGAATATGAAAACGTTCACGACACCTCATCCATCCTATCATTATTTCTCTGCAGCTTGACCTCTTGGCAATTGATGATAAAGTGTATTAAGCATAGACCTAGATCCTAGACATAGACCCCGAGTAACATTTATTAAAAATAATTTTTTTATAATAAGGAGCAACTAGAGATTGATCTCACAACCACTATATAGTCTTTATTGTCCCTTACTGAAAATAATGTACTAAACTGTGGTGTCCCTTGTTCCCACAAATGGCTAATGTGCTTTTCTGATAATGGAATGGTTGGTAGTTTAAGTTCACCCAGAGGCATCTTGGAAAAAAGCAACCCCTCAAGTCAGCCATAGTACTTACTCTGACACACATGTGAGTCACATAAGTTGGAACTGACCCAGTGATGACTGATTTGATTTGCATTTTATTGTAAACTATATTCAATATTAAATTGTTCTGTCACCCCCATACTATATCTTCATACAGTTATAGCTCAGTGGAATCTAAGATGTGTGCACTGACCTGATCATGAGATTATTTTTTGCATGCACAGACCAAGAAAAACCATGTAAGAAATTGTTCTGGAGAAGGCTGACTCACAGCTGATTATCTGACAGTCCAACTCCTATACTATACTCATATTGATTTCTTACCTTATACTTCTTATCCCATTGTTATTGGTCACAACAGTTCATGTAGTTGTCAGGTGCACTTTCTCACTTTGCAAAGAAGAACCAATTATGCACTGATGGTGAGGACTAAAATTAAGAAGCAGAAGAGACCGCATTTAACAAAAATTCAGATTTCCATTTGTGAGTGTTGCTATTCTGCTAAATTGGACATGATTCTTACCTCACTTTTATTCCATGTCCCTTGCCTATTTTTATTAACTTCTAAAATAATATGTAAATTGTTTGTGTTACTTTCTGTGTTAATCCGGGTAGAGAAACAAATTCATAAACATGTATATGGATATAAGGGAAAGGCTTACAAACAAGAGGAATGGAACATTGAGAAAGCATCCGAATCCAGTCTCGTCCAAAGTCATAAGTCTGATATTAGCCCATATATCGGATACCAAGCTATAAAATCTTCTTCTGACTCACAAATCACATGCAATGATACCAGGAAAATCACAGACCAGTAGATGCAGAGTCTTTTGTATCCAGTGGTGGTAGAAGCATCCTGGCGCTGGCAGGGGTCTCCCCATGGCTCCTCATTTCCAGGGCTCAGGATCCATCAGCAGTATTCATTGGCAGTAGAAGCATCTCAGCATTGGCAGGGGTTCACTCTGTGGCTTCTCTGGCCCCATAGATCTGGTTCCATCAGGGAAAGCCCTTGTGGCTTCTCCTCCAGCGCCTCCAGGTTCCAAGACTCAGGATCTATCAGCATACCACTATCTTGTCTTGTTGGTAGATAGGTCAAGAGACTGAGTCAAGTCTCTCACCTCCGATTGGGAAATACCGCAAGACTCCCCAGAATTCTTAGGAGGAAGTCATATCCACACAAAAGCCTCATTGGCTATCTCCAGATTGGCAGGCTAGACTCCACCCCTAGATTCCCAATCATGATATTAACACAAGAGTACTTGACTGCCACACTTTCTAACGTTCATCTCTTTTTTCTTTCTGCTAGCTAAGTACTTGGAGGACAGACATTTATAATCATTGTATCTGTTTTTAAATTCACGGGGTATAAAATGGTTTCTGACTCACAGTCCATGTTCAATAAATATTTGTTGAATTGAGTTGAATTATTCATTTGCTGTGTTTTGTTCTCTCTTTCCCACTACCACTTTATAGAGATTGGCTAGGTTTTTGGCCATTGCCAGAATCATTGGGAAGAAAACGTTTCTTCCTGTGTTCCCATCACGGATGCAAGGAGCAAATCAAATGACTGGACTGAGTTTTTTGCTCCCTTTAGTTTATGTACACTAACTACCCTTGGCTATGTGTTAATTATTGTAAGGCCAAATTTATGGCTCTGTAACTGGCTACTTGAGGAATCCAAAATAAGAAACTGAAGCTTTCTGGATTTGGATTTTGTTACTTGTAACTTGGGAGCGGGGTTGGTGGGTAATAGGTTAGTGAGTTCAGTTCAATAGAAAAATTTTGTGGGCTAAATAACTTTTTTCAAATTTTTCTATTTAATAGTAGAAAGCTGACAGATGAGAATCTCAGGGAAATTAAGTAAAATTGACCAAAGTCACAGAGTTAATAAATGAGAAGTCAAGAATTAGAAGCCAAACCTATGTTCTCTCACTCTCTCTCCTAACTTATTTTGTCTTTTGGAAGTATAATATTCATTAGACAATCTCATCATGTAAGTAAAGAACCATCATTTATCACAAAATTTTCTTATGGGTAAAATAAACATTCTGGTCAAAAAAACATAAAAATCACTGAGGAAGCCTCTCTTGGTTCCCCCTGCATCACTATTCATTTGATATGCTATTACATGTTACCTATAGGTACACAATTTTTGTATGCCATATTATAAAATGTATATCCATCTTATTATTGATGGATATTTGGGTGGCTTTCAGTTTGGAAGCTTACAAATGCTGCTATAGATATAATTTTTAATATATAATTTTGGTACAATGCAATTAATTTCAGTTTATACCAAGGAAAATAACTGCTAGGGCCAGAGTTAGCATCATCTTTAGTGTTCCTATCTGCTATATATGGAATTCAGCAATATATGAAGTTCCAGTTGTTTCATCTTTATTACAGTTGGTATTGTCAGTATTTATCTTTCTTGACCTTTTTATGGATGTTTACTGATACTTAATTATCATTTAAATTTCCTTTATGACCAATGGATTGAACATTTCTAATATATATACAGCATTTATTGGCCATTGAACATTCTCTCTTTAATTGTTTTTTCTTTGAAGTGTGTCGATGTCTTTTTTCTGTTAAGTTGGCTGTGGTTTTCTCATTGATTTGTATGCATAGAATATAAATTCTGGATATATGTGTTATATATTATAAAGATCTTTCCCAACTACTGTATTATTTTACTGTCTCTTGGCAGATGATATCAATATAGAAACTAATTTCCAGGTCCCAATGTTGGGCAAATTAGTATTTATCAATTACCTTTAGTGTATCAGTAATAAGCTACCAGCTTTCTGGGGTAATTATGGAATGATTTCCTTGGGTTTCTTTTTGTGTGAAGTCTTTTTATATGTATGTAGACCTGAGAGAGACTAGAAAATTGTGTGGATTCAGTAACCTTGAAGTAGAAAGATATTAGCTACAAATTCCAATCCCTAGTCTGACCCTAATTCCATCTCTACACCTCATCTATTCCTGACCCCCACTTCATTTCTACCTCCCGCAATCCTCACTGAGTTGAACTGTAGTTGAAATTATATCTAAAGGTAAATCGAAAGTGAACAGTATTACAAACACAGGGATGAATTGGGAGTATTATAGATGAGTATGGGACTGGTTTAGGATGTGAAGAAATGGCATCATGGCCATGTCTGGCTCCTCCTCCCACTACAGCAGGGAAAAGGAGAATCCAACTCCATGTCTGTTAGGATGATTCTTATGGAGGCAGAGGTCAGACACCTCTATCCAGCAACTTCTTCTACTCTCTTTTGATATAAACCATCCCTTTCATACCACTCTACTTCTCTGTTGAATTTAATGTTCTATTTCAATGGGCATCCAGAACTCAAAGATGGTACTCATGATTATGGGGTTTATTAAAGAAGTTAACAGGATACAAAAGGAGCCCTGGTGATACTGTCTGTTAAGTGTTGAATGGCTAACTGCAAAGTTGGCAATTCAAACCTAATAGCCACTCTGTTGGACAAAGATGAGGCTAACTGCTCCTATAAAAATTTACAGTCTCAGAAACCTTCAATGGGGTCACCATGAGTTGAAATGCACTTGATGATGGTGAGTTTAGGTAACATGTTATAAAACTTTAAGAAGCCAGTCCTTTTGCCTGAAGTGCCTCTTCTGAGCTATGCTGGTAGACATATCTTTCTGTGGTCCTTGTCCTCCCAGTCACTCAGTCCCTTAGTCTATCACTTTCTATAGTAGGTGTTACAAAGCTCATTTTCCACTAATAAATGTCCAAAGAGTTCCCCACTCTGCCAGCCAACCTCCTGTTAAAAGACACACTCATATTGACTCACTCTCCACACCAGGAAATCTACCTGTTCTACCCTGATAGTCTTAGTGTTAGAGGTGTCTCCATCAACACTACCATCTTTTTTCATTTAGGTTCTAATATGTGTTACAATGGCCATAGCAGACTCATCAAAATATTAATAATTATAGGGCTTATTAAGGAAATTAATATGTTGAGATGCAAGTGAGAAATGCTCAGAAAACAGTTTTTCTTCAGGGCATAAGCATGTTAAAAATCTCATTAGAGGCTGCTACTGAGTACCCAAAAGGCATGCCACTTTGTGGTTGGTCTCAACCGAAAGGCATTCAATTCAAGTTCCTTGATCAGCAAGCTCAACTCTTCCAATTAAATGCCTTGAGGGACCTCACTCCATAATGGCTCATCTTCACTTACTCGTTGGTCTGGAAAGATCACCACCACTTGTTTCACGGCTGTGGCTCCCAGTTCTGCTGCTGCTCCTCTGATATCACAGCTATCTTCTGGCTCATGGAGCTTCACTGTGTAGGATCAGAGTCCAGAAGACATGCTCCATTCCTGACCCTTGCCCTCTCCTGAAGCTCAGAGGACTCAATTTACACCCAGCAGGATGGCACTCCAATGACGTCTGATGACGATCACACACAGATAAAACCTATCAGTATCTTCCCTTACCTTCCTACCCAGATCCATGCAAGAATATGTCCTTTGATGGGAGTCAGAGACTGTGGCTAGAAGAACCACATTAAATAACTCTCTGTCTTTGCAGTGCTGTTCCTCTGCTCCACCTTCTAATCTTGGCACAGCTTCTCAGCTTTGTCTTGCCATCTCCACACTGTTTCTCTGCCACCTTTTCACATTTCCACAGGTATCTCAGACATGCTTTGCTTCCAGTTCTTCTTTCTTGCTGGTCATGGGATTCTCTGTTCTGAAATGGCTCACTTTTTACACAGTGGAATGGCAAAACTTATCCATCTCCTCTAGTCTCAGTCTCCCAGTCTAACTCAGTCATTTGGTGAGTTTTGCAAAGATGACTGAGAGAAGAAGCCTACCAACTAATTTAACTTCATGATCATCTCAAGAGCTTCAAGTTGTTTTAAATTTGTAAGATAAAATATTTAGTTTTTATATTTTAAAATGGTAGTAACATAAACTTCTTGGAATTGACCAATACAGACACTAAAAGGACATCATTCCGGAGACCTTTATTGAATGTGACCAGCTTGGACTTAGTTCCTTAATAGTACTTGTCTAATCATACTAGTGTTATTAGTTTAAAGTAGTGCCAACTTATATTTATAAACCAGAATATTTGCTATTTAAAGCAAACATTCCTTATGCTTCCTTATATTTCTTATCCTTCCTTATGCTGTGGGGAAAAAACAGACATGAAGAAAAGGGACAATATCTATCTTGCCCATCTAAGAATAGTCCAGGAATTCATTCAGTATAATGTCTATAATCAATTATCTTTATGGAGAAGCTGATCAAGAAACCCAAACCATAAAAGGTTCTAAAGGTCAAACAACCTGAAAGTTATGAATGCGCCGTTCTGGCTTTATTTTGCAAATTGCAAGCCACATGTCCTATACAGTTTGTGCTAGTCTGGGTTCTCTAGAGAAGCAAAACCACTGAGATATGAAAATGGCTCACACAGTTGTAGAAGTGGGTAAGTAAATTCCAATCTAGTTCAAGTCCATGAGTCAGATGTTAAGCTAGAGGTGTTTTCTCACTCATGTGACTTTTGATGCTGGCGAACTAGGCAGTAAGAAGATGAAACAGGAAACACAAAGAAGATGGACTGCTGGTGTCAGAGGTGAATGAATCCAAAATCAGCATGTTGGGCTTATGGCTGCAGACTTGAATAAATCCAAGATCAACAGAATCCAAGTTCAACAGACAAGATGTCAAGCTGCTGGAAGCTTCCAGAATTTGTAGGTAATATAGTGGGCTGTTGACTCATGCTTTAGAACTGGAGGTCAGGGAGAGAGTTGCCTATTAGGAGTAGACCACACCTCTGAGGAAATTTCCTTTCAATTCTGCCAAGGCTGTGACTTGATTAAAGGGGTAGTACTTCAACCTAATTTTCTTATCATTGCTTGGCTGCTCATGGAAGAGTCCATCAAGGAGTTGATTATATCATGTTAGAACATATTGTGGGAGAATCCTGGCCCAGTGAGGTTGACCCAAAGCCTAACTACCACAAAGATGTCTCCTTTGGGAATAAGGCTTGGGGTTTTCATACTTAATAATACTTAATAGTTGCCACAAGTGGATCAAGTCCACTGCCTTCACTGGGGATGAGGAAGAAACTGATTTGCTTAAGTAACTGGCAGAATCAGAATCACTGTCCTGACTTCTGGAACAGCTTCAGCCAAACTGCAGATTTACAAGCTTAAAAATGTGAAATAGAATAGGACATAATTTGCAGTTGCTCTTAATCAAAGGAGCTTCCAACCTCCCCCCACCATTGAAACTTATTTTCAATTATAATAAAAGGAGCCAGCGGAAATACAGGATTCAACATATAAAATATTGCTTTATTGCCAAAGTGTCTGTTTATTTTGTAACTTGGGGGGAAGCCTGTAATTAGAGTTAGCAGTAGTTCTGATTAATAAATTCTATCTGCTCTCCTACTGTGCTCGAGTTCCTTCTGAGTGCTGGGACATGTTTTATTAACATGGAAAGGCTGTTGCTGCTCACCTCTTGTCACTTGAATCAGTTGCCTGCTGGTCTGGCACTCAGTTTTGTGTGGCAGAATCTTACTGAGTCTGCATGATAATGGGACTTTTAAATCCTAAACAATAAACATTCATTTTACCACTCCACCCAGCACAGAAATGCTCTCTAACCTCAAATCAGCCACAAAGAAGACTTGGAAATCAATTCATTGTGCAGCAACTTCCGGTTGGTTCATTCTCTGTAACAAACAACTTTAGTAAAATATCTGTAGAGCATGTGCCATTTTAATATGCACAAATTGAGATACTGCACCCAAGGGGGTCCTTTGGTGACATTTCTGTTTTTAGCTATAAAGCATATTCTTTTCAGGAAAGAGGATTTTTATGCCTCAGTAACTCTGATTGGTAAGACCCTGAGATGGAGTGCCATGGATAAAAAAGACCTTGGGTGATTTCCCTAAAGTTTTGAGGAATTTTCAGCATCCTCAAACCCTCTGGTTGTTTGGAAAAAAATAATAGTTCATGGCAGAGCAATGTATTATCTTTCTGTTTATCAGATTCATTATGATATTCTCATGCAGAAGGTATTTGGTTTTGGAGAAGCCAGTCTAAGTGTGTTTGCCCCTGAAGAGGAATATTTTGTGAGATTCAGACAGAAGATCTGATGGAAATGTCTCAAATTCTCTTCTCTTGGGCTCTGAAGTTTGAGCCATGTTTTTTCCTTTTATTTTCTAAGCCAGAGTTCAATTATTTCACCACACTCTGAGGGCTGTGCTCTTGGGACTTCCGATTTCTTGAAATTAAAAAATGTTTAAGACCAAGAAAGGCAAGTCTCAAATGTTTCCAGTTAGAAGACCACTCAATGAGGCAAAGATCCCTGGAACCAATGTTACTATTGTAATCACTTACCTTTTCCTTCACGGCCCCAAAGTACTGGTGCAACTTTTGGGAATTTCAAGAAGCCAATATGTGTTTTTCATTATCATATGAAAATTAGTAACTTAAGTCATTTGCTGCAGGACTGACTCCGTTAAATTTAATGTGCAGAAGAGCAACTTGAGGCAATGTGGGAGTCTTCTTGGATCACACTAAAATGGGTATCCAACACAAGAACATGTGGTGTGACCAGAGGAAATCAATAATCTGTTAATGATATGTATTCTGTCTCTTTCTTCCTCTCTTATAAATGGAAAAATTTCAAACTGGGGCATTTGTGTCAGATGTAAGCATGATGGGGGTAACATGCATTCTTAGGAAATAAAACTTCAGGATGTAATCCACTTGGAAAGACATAAACTGAAAAATATATAAATAACTAATTGACTCCAATCATGTAGCACTGAAGTAGCTGGTGCTATTCATTCATGTGTTAGCTCCGCCTTTCCCACAATCAGTCATTAGCTTCCCATGTTTCCTTTGTTCTTCATTTGTTCTTCCTTTGTTACTTCCGCTTAGGTGATGGGCTGTTTTGTACAACTCAAGCTGTATCACTCTTCAAAACAAGTCTTTTTCTTTCTGGTGTCAGAATTGAACATTCAAAGATAGGTTAGCTTTCATAATTGGTAGAGCATTGATGGAGGAGGACATGAAGATGATCTGTTTTGAACCATTTTAAGTTTCCCACTTCTGCCAAATGTCTGGAATCATTTAAAGTAAAAAAAATTAAAGCAAAACAAACAAACTCATCTCACAATTGAGCTTGGTTCTCTTGCATTTATTTCTTTGAATTTTGCCATCAATTTGTTGTGATTCAGATTAAGAGAACCTTCTTCCAAGTAAGGGTTTGTTTATGATCAATGTCTCCATGAAATGATGAATTCTCTGTCTGAAGGAGATTTGCAGCCCCCGTCTCAAAATATTGAATGATGTAGGAAGCAATAAAAAAGAAAGAACATATAGAGTCATTATACCAAAAAGAACCAGCCAACCTTCCACCATTTTTAGAGGTAACACATGAGCAAGAACAAATGGGGCCGAAGAAGATGTTCAAAATGCACTGAAAGAACTAGCCAAACACAAGGCTCCAAGAATTGATGGAATGTTAATTGAAATATTTCGATAAGCTGTCGAAGCACAAGAAGCACTCGCTCATCTATGCAAAGGAATTCAAAAGAAAGCTACTTGGCTAACTGACTAGAAGAAATCCATATATGGACATACTACAAAGAAAGGTGACTCAACAAAATACTCAAACTGCAGAACAATATCATTGATATCTTGTGGAAATAAAATTTTACTGAAAATCATCCAACAAAGGTTGCAGCAGCCCATTGACAGGGAGCTGCCAGAAGTTCAGGCCAGATTCAGGAGTGCTCGTGAAACAGGTGATATCAGGATATCATTGCTGATGTCAGATTGATCGTGGCTCAAAGCAGAGCCTCCCAGGAAGATGTTAACTTGCATTTTATTGGCTATGCAAAGCATTCAGCTATGTAGATCATAACAAACTATGGATTACCTTCAGAAGAATGGAATTTCCAGAATACTTCATTGTGCACATTCAGAACTTGTACATGGATCAAGAAGCAGTTGTTTAAACAGAATTAAGACATCCTATATAGTTTAAAATCAGGAAAGGTGTGTGATAAGGTTGCCTTCTCTCATCATTCTTCTTCAATCTGAATGATGAGCAAATAATCAGAGAAATTGGATTACATAGATAAGAACGTGGCATCAGGATTAAAGGGAGACTTATTAACAACCTGTGATACGCAGATGACATAACTTTGCCTGCTGGAAGGGAGAAGGGCCCGAAATACATGTTGATGAAAATCAAGGATTGCAGCTTTCAGTATGAATTATGACTCAGTGTAAAGAAGACCAAAATCTTCATCACTGGACCAATAGGTAATAGCATGATAGATAGAAAAAAGATTGAGTTGTCAAGCATTTTGTCCTCCTTGATTCCACAGTCAAACCTCATGGAAGCAGCAGTCAGAAGATGAAAAGATGAGCTGCGTGAGCCAAATCTATGGCACTCCTTAGAGTACTGAAAACAACGATGTTACTTTGAGGACTAAGGTGCTTGTGATGCAAGCCAGGAGATTTCCAATTGCTTCATCTGCTTGTGAAAGCAGGACACCGAATAACGTCCAGATTGAATAAAGAAGACTAAAGAAGAATGAAGGCATTTGAATTGTGTGCTGCCCAAGAGTATTGAAAGTACCTTGGCTGCTAAGAGGACAAACAACCCGGTTTTGGAAGAAGAATGGCCAGGGTGCTCATGAGAGGCCACTGGTCACATACATTTTGGACATGCTGTCAGGAGAAATCAGTCCCTGGAGAAAGTCACCATGCTTGGTAAAGTAAAGGGGCAGAGAAAAAACAGAAAGCTGTCAAGATGAATGGACACTTTAACAGTGGGCTCTAGCACAGGAACGACTGTGAGGCTGGCACACAATCAGGCGGTGTTTTTTCTGTTGTGCGTCAGGTTGCTATAGGTCTGAACAGACTTCATGGCGCCTAACAACAAGAGTTTCTCATGTTCATGACCTGGGTCCTTCTTTAACTGAAATGACAGAGAGTTGCTTTTCCTCTTGGAGTGGATGGTGGGAAAAATGGCTACTCTATGTAGGAATAATTATAACCTATTTTTAGTATTGTAAATATAAAATGTTATTTTGTTTCATTTCCACACATTTTATTCAAAAGATAGAGAGTCTGGGATGTCAAAGTCTTGAAGGTAGACAAGCAGCCATCTAGCTCAGAAGCAACAAAGCCCACATGGAAGAAGCACACCAGCCTGTGTGACCATGAGGTGTCGAAAAGGTCAGGTATTAGGCATCAAAGAACTAAAACTTATATCATTATAAATGAGGGGGAGTTCAGATTGGGGACCCAAAGGTTATCTGTAGGTAACTGGACATTCCCTTACAGAAGGGTCACAGAGAGGAGACGAACCAGTAAGGGTGCAGTGTAGCAATCATGAAACATACAACTTTCCTACAGTTCTTCAATGCTTCCTCCTCCTCACTATCATGATCCTAGTTCTACCTTACAAATATGGTAGACCAGAGGATGTACACCAGTACAGATAGGAACCAGAAACATAGGAAATCCAGGACAGATGATCCTTCAGGACCAGTGGTGAGAGTGGTGATACCGGGAGGGTGGAGCGAAAGTGGGGTAGAAAGGGGGAACCGATTATAATGATCTACATATAACCTTTTCCTTAGGATATGGAAAATGTGAAATTAGGGGAGGAGACACATTGGACAGTGTAAGACATGAAACAATAATAATAATTTATAAATTATCAAAGACTCATGAAGGAGAGGGGAGCAGGGAGGGAGGGGAAAATGAGGAGGTGATACCAAGGGCTTAAGTAGAAAGCAAATGTTTTGGGTATGATGAGGGCAAAAAATGTACAAATGTGCTTGACATACAATGGATGTATGTATGAATTGTGATAAAAGCAGTATGAGCCCCCAATAAAATGATTAAAATATATATA
>PVJH01008229.1:0-86922 GCA_004026705.1 Nesogale talazaci
CCTAAGGGTCCCAGTGTGTGTCTGTCCTCAGGGTGCAGCTGCTGAGGGAACTTACGTTTAAATGGTGGACGTCAGGGCCCGAGATGGACGTGAGAGTGCTAGGTGGGAAGAAGCACAGAGTGGGCCTGCACCCTCAGGTGGGGCCGCGCTGTCAGGTGGGACTGAACCAACACAGAAGCACCGGGGCCAGGGAGTGTGTGTGTGGGGGGGGGGGGGGGCGGGGAGAGAAACAGCACATTGAAAAGGGCACTCAGAACCCTCACATCGGGTGAATGAGAAAGGGAAAGAACGGAATGAGTCACCGACATACAGGGGGCTTCTGAGTGGGGAGAGCGATCGTGAACGTGTGTTTGGAGATGTACTCTTTTAAGCAACGACCTTCTCACTGCCAGGTTGGTTCAAACCAACCGGCCATGAGAGAAGAGTCTGGTCCCACCGATTCTGTGCCAGACACCCTGAGGGGCAGTGCTACTCTGCCTTTTAGGGTGGAACATTATGGCAGGGAATAGATATGTCAAACATGGAAGTGGATTTGCCGTACTTTTAGGTTCCAAACCTATTTAACCTACCACCCCCTTTTCAGAGGAAAAAAATGACTTGCCCCCCCCCCACACCCCCATAGTCCCAGTGTCCCCAGGGAGCAGTTCCACCCACTTGGGGAAACACTGAAGCTGGTCAAATCCCTGGCTACATTCCATGCAGCAGTGTCTCAGGCCACTCTGCTTTCAAACAAAAGGAACAGTCAGCTGTGTGGCATGACGTTCTGCTGCGCAGCCGGATCGTCCCTTCACCCCTGCCCTTGAGGGAAGTCCCAGAAAAGAACCACAGTGCCCCAGCTGCTCAATTCTCTGTGGTCCATGCCTTTCACCCAGGGCCAGCCTGTGTCTCTTCTTCCTCACTTCGTGAGAACTCCTGGTGAGGCCCGGCAGCAGACTGGGAGAGACCAGGTGAGGGTGCCTTTGGGGCCTGGGAGCCCGATGTCTTCAGGGCCACTTTCATTTCATGATAGAGTGCTGCTGTATATGTCCACCTGCATGGCTTGTCAGGTGAGGCAGCACCCAGTTTGTGATGGGCAGCTCAGGTTGCATGGTAGCTTGGTGGCCCGTGGTTTAAGCATTCAGTCCCTGCCAAATCTAACAAACTAAATGCTGTCCATTAAAAGGAGAGAAATCATCTACAGAGGATGACAAGACTTTACTCCAAATTCCTCAGGGTCCATACTGTGATTCACCTGTAGAGGTCTACCAAAGGCTTCAAATAGCATTTCCATCTGCCATGGAAACTTCAGGCATCAAAACAACATTTAGAGTAAAGTTTGACCAAATCATGTGGTTACATAAAAGTGAATCAAAACAAGTGATGATGTATTTTTCAAGATTAACTATTAATGTGTAGTTAAATTTGACAAAACATATGTGAATATTTATAAATGTATTGAGTTCACACATTATAGTATATATATATTACTATACATATAAAATTGGCAAGAATCTCATTCATCACAAAACATATCTACTTTAAATAATACATAATCCCTTCATTTTAGAATAGTACATACACATCTTTCCAAGTGCATGGGGATAGGAATGAAAATTTTACAAAGGTAGATGGAAGCTCAGTGCAGAGAAAATCTTTAACTGAAACATAGCAAGGCAGGTATCAGGATGGAAAAAGATGGAGACTTCTTATAATTAGATTGTGCAAGTCTAACCTGGATTAGAATATTATTATTAGGATTAAGCCATGTTTTAATACAAAGCATTCATGAAGAATCGTGGCTCCTCAAAGTGGGACTTTTACCACCATTGTACTTCAGAGGTCAGTACAGCAAACACAACAAACTTTCCATGTGTGGTCAATTTCATGATTATCATAGTCAGAGATTTACATAGGGAGAAGCTTTGGCACATGAAGGGAGAATTTCAGCTTTCCAATAGTAAGTCTATACTGTTCATCATTTCAGATCCACATTTTTCCTCTTGAACTCTAAAGACCCTTAACTGATAAAAGAAAAGACTCCGTGCATCAGCTCACTGTCTGGTCACTGAGGCTCATTCGCGTCCTGTCTATTTGAGGGCCTCCTGCATGCCGCATGCCATTCTGGGTTCAGATGCAGATCCCTGTGTAAGGTGGTAACACACCTCCCACGAGGAGCTTGGGCCACGGTATTAGTCCCGGATGACTCCGCAACTGCAGAGAGTGACATACATGAAGGGAGGAAAGTAATACTACCGCCTGGCCTTCCCCTTGTCTGAGTGCATATTGAGTACCAAAGTCCTTCCTCTCCATGACCCTAACCATTCCCCATCTCAGGAGATGAAGTCAGAGGCTCACCATCGCCCATGATGGGGCTTCAGACCTTTTGGGATGAATTAGAAGAAGATGGAATGTTTTCACTGAACTTTTTGAAGCCCTCTTTTCATTGTACTGGAACACCTTATGAAACAGATACTTCGGATGTTTTCCATAATGTGCTAAATAACAATGCTGGATATTTTATTTGCGTTTTTATGTACTATGACCAATACTTGAAAAGTGTGCATTAAAGAGGACCTTCTTTTTGTTGTTGTTTTTTGAGTTTTGGGGCATCACTGCCCTCTAGTGGTAGGAGGAGGAGGCCCAGCCTTTGCTCCTGTGGAGCCGCTGCTGGAATTGAACCTCCATCCCAGTGGGCCGCAGTCCCACGCACAACCACTACGCCACTAGGGCGCAGCCAAAGAGGACATTCTTTCTTTCAGCTTGTGTAAGTTCTATATTTTCTTCAAGGATGGTTATATTTTGTGCTTTTCTTTCCCCATAATTATTGATCTGAATTGTTGTGCCCACTGACCCTGCTATCGAGTCAGTCTCAATTCCTCACATCCCTACGTAGGGTTTCCAAGGCTCCTTGACTTGATAGCAGTTACCTTAAAATTTCCCCAAATCCATGTTTACTCAGCATCATTGAATAATAGCTTTTCGACTTTTCCAAGCCCTTATTTCACAAGCAGGCAAAATGCTTTTGATGAATTTATTATATCATCTGTACAGATGACCACCCTTCTTTCCACATGCACCATGGTGGTGGTGCTATGGTGCTGGAAGGTAGGTCATGGTTATTTCAAATCCCCAGTGAGGACACCCCCAGTCAACCGGACCAAGACATATGGGGAAAACATGTTCTGGTGATATACTTCAGAAAGTTAGCCAATGAAAATCCTATAGATGACCATAGACTCTTAGCTGATAGAGTGCTGGAAGATGAGCTTCCTAGTGTGAAAGGGACTCAAAATATACAGTGACCACAACAGTAGATTCAAGCAGGCCATTGCGAAGATAGCATAAGCAGTCAATTCTTTGTTCTGTCACATATGGAGTTAAGATGAGTCAGCTCCAGCTACAGCCTATAGCGATAATAACAACTCTTAAAATAACACTCTGTGGGAGTACGTTCAGCACCCTCATTTTACAGAGAGAGAGGGACACTGTCTCTTAGAATAAGTAAAAGTCCCTTGCTCCAGAGTACACAGCAGGGAGCTACTGGTGGAATAGGCCTCCTTGATAGGCTAACACCAATACATGGCCCTTAATTTGCAGTCATATATATATATATATATATATATATATATATATATATAATTTCAAAATCATTTTATTGGGAGCAAATACAGATGTCTTATCATTCCATAGTTCAGTCACATCAAGCAATATTGTACAATTGCTACCACAATCAGTTTCAAGACATTCTCTTCCTTCTTGAACTCCTTGACATCAGCCCCCATTTACTCCATACCACCCTACTCAAACTCCCCTCCCAAAAGAACCCTTCTTCTACTTGCTAACTGAATAAGTTTATCAATCCTACATTTCTATTTATAAAAAAGAACACCCTTTTTTCACTGATTTAGTAATGGTCCTTTTATTTCATATTGCATTTCATTAACTCGATTCTATTTTTAGCTACTCATTTTAAGATAATATTTTATTGTGTCAAGGGCAAATGTTTAAACAGCAAATTGAGTTCTCACCTGACAATTTATGTAAAAGTTTTTTCAACATTCATCTGTCTTTTTTTCACAGGGTTGTAGCTTGTATCTTATTCTGATGCTTGGACCTCCCCCAAAAGTCAAGTTCACTGACATTGAGTCAGTTCTACATTATAGTGACCCAATGAAGCAGAACCGACTCTTGTGGGTTTCCAAGGTGGTCAATCTTTGCAGGAATAGAATACCTCATTTTTGTCTTGAGGAGTATCTGGTTGTTTTGAACTGCTTACCTTGTGGTTAGCACAAGCCATGTGACCAGAACTTCTTGCTTAAACCAAGGCCATTGCTATTTCAAATACGAGCACAGCCACCCCTGGTGAATGAATGAGATTCAGCAGCATTTTCAGACAAAGACAATCAAGGAAGAAGGACCAAGCACTATACTTCCGAAAAAGATTGGGACCATGAAAACTTGATGGATAGCAGTGGAATATTTCCTGGTACAATGCCAGAATTGGAGTCCTTCCAATTGGAAGGCACTAAGCATACAACTGAGGAAGAGCTGCCTTCTCAAAGAAGAGTTGACCGTAATGGCCCAGAGGCAGCAAAGTTGAAGACTCTCTCTTTGCTAAGGGAGCATGACTGAAAAGGGAAGAAATAGCTGCAAGTGTCCATTATTGATCAGAATGGAATATATGAAGTGTGACTCTAGGAAAAATAGAAGTTAGCAGAAATGAAATCCTTGAAAATCAACATCAAGGAAACGAATGACCTGGAATAAACTGGTATTAGTCATTTTGAGCCTGACAATCTCATTGCTGCTATTTAATATTTACATTATGAAAACACCTTATAGTCTACAGAAATGTTTCAAATCGCACTACTCCTCAAAGGAGCCCTGGCATTGTGCTGGTTGTGAGGTGGGCTGCGATCTGCATGCTCACCAGTTCAAAACCAGCACCAGCTCCGTGGGAGAAAGACTGACCTTTCTCCTCCCATAAACAGACACCGTCTCAGAAACCCACAGGAGAGTTGCTTTCAGTCAGCACTGACTTGATGGCAGGGAGGTTGGTTTTTTAAGTCTTCTGTCCTGCCTTCAACATGGTACATTTTAGTAGGGGACTTTACCCCTCTTTTATGGATAGGTTAACCTCATGTATCTTGAAGTCCCTCAGTTTCCCCACTTTTAACCTTAAACATATTCTGAAAACAGTTTTCCATTGCTCAGCTTCCGTCTCTCTGCCTCTCCGAACATATAACAGTATCAAGGCCACCTTCCTGTACTTCACATTCTCCCTGTCCCTGTGATATCACATTCATTTCTGTATTTCCTATAATTGCTCACCCCCTCTCCCTACCTCACTACCATACAAGACATTCTTTTTTTACATTCCCAAAGCTAAGTTTTCCTGAGACCCTCCCCTCCATTCTCTGATTTTTTTCTTTAAATGTATTTTCTTGGTAGTCATAACCTAATCTAAGACCTCAGAGATCACCATTGCAAATGATTCTTTCATATCTAACCTTCATTTCTTCCCTCCAGATGCTGGACAACATTGGCTTCTTTTTGCCCTTGAACTAAGCACAAGAATAATTAAGTTCAGCAGTGTTCATGTGTTGCTATTCCTCTTCCTGACTTTCCTATATCAATGTTGCTAACTTCTTTAATTCATTGTAGCTTAAATCTTGAAATGATCCTTTATACCATCCCTGCCCTCTTCTTCCTCACCTGGTCAGTGGCCAGATATCTTACATCTCTACTGCATTTCTCTCTGCTCTGCCTCTATTGTAGATGAAGTCTTGATTACTCTTCCCCTGGATTCTTGCTATGGTTCTATTACTCGTCTGTATGACTTCAGGGCTACTCTGGGTCTGTCAATCCCATGTTGTGGCATAAAGGGTTCTTTTTGTTTGTTTTTTGGGCATCACTGCCCTCTGGTGGTGGGAGTAGGAGACCCAGCCTTTGTTCCTGTGGAGCCGCTGCTGGAATTGAACCTCCATCCCAGTGGACCACAGTCCTGCGCACAACCACTACGCCACCATAAAGGGTTCTTATTGTGAATTTCTTTCTTTGCACATTCCTTTATTGCTGTTGGGAGTGGGCGAAGAGGCTTCTCAAATTACCTTTCCAGGCTTGCTTCTTATAAATCCCCTTATATTCAATGAAGATCAGAAAGATTGCCCATGTGTTGTAATGGCCTCTGCCTTTTTTTGCCTACTTCTGTGCCTCCGCTTACTGTTTGTGTCTATGTGGAATTCCCTACCTCCTGTCTCCAGTAGCCAGAGCGCAGCCAGCTCCTCTAGTCTGCCCCAAATGCTGTCTCTATAACCAATTAACCAGTTGCCTTTAATTGACCCTGGGCGTCAATTAGAACTACTCTGTGCCAGAGTAGAACTATGCCCCATAAGACTTTCTTTTAAATTTTATTTTATTTGCTGTTTTTGAGATTAATACCATTGTCAGTTTCTGAATGGTAAATCACACACCATGGTGTGATATTGACTCTTCTGCAAGTTTTGCAGTCATCCCCACCCTCTTTTTCTGAGTTATTTCTCCCTTGTTCACATAGAGTTCTTGCCTTCGAAAGTCCTTAACTAATCTTACACATTGTTCTTTTTTTTTTTTTTTTAAGGCATCACTGCCCTCAGGTGGTGGGAGTAGGAGGCCCAGCCTTTGCTCCTGGGAGCCGGAATTGAACCTCCATCCCAGTGGGCCGCAGTCCCGCGCACAACCACTGCGCCACCGGGGCTCAGCCCCCACATTGTTCTTATCTCTTGGTTCTCCTCCTATGTTGTTATTTTTTCCCAATGCCCTTGAGTGGTTTCTTATTATAGATAGCTCTAAAAACAGCCTTGTCCTCCAGGCAGATAGTTTTTACTACTCAAGCCAGCATGTTGTTTGGTTTTAAGAAGATTCCAGGGGATATTTTTGGTTTAAGGTTTAAAGATTATCTCGGGACAATAGATTCAGGGACCAACTTCGTTGGCTCCAAGAAGTCTGTAGTCCATGAGAATTTGAAATTTTCCTTTGCACTTACTGCCTTTTGATTGGAATTCAACTATAGACTCTTTGATCTAAGTGTCCAGAAATGATGGGCAGATTCCCGTGGTATCTTCTGATCTCACAGCAAAAGAAGCAGCTTTTCTTGGAGACAGGTGGGCACACTTTACACATCTTCCTGTCCCAGATGCCTTCCTCTGCAGCTGTTCCAGGCAAATACACACCACTCGTGCCTTGTATGGCTGCTTGCAAACTTTGAAGACCCTAGACACTGTGCAGTAAGGTAGGAGTCGGAACAGAAACACTACCCATGTCATTATGGCAATTATTCATGAAACCTTGACTGTAATCCCACAAACCAAGAAAGCAAACCCTCTGAGGTTTTCAGCTGTAGATAGCAGCCTCAACATGTATGGAGTCTTCAAGGGTTAGGATCATTCATGTCCTCTTTGTCCTTCCTGGTCTTTCAGAAGTGGAGCACCGGGTCTTTCTTCTAAGATCACAGGGACACTGTTGGACAGAGTGTCCAAACTGTAACTGATGATGGCAGGAGGAAGCCTCCACTTTCTTCCAAGGAATGGCTGGTGCTTTCTAGCTGCTTGCCTTGCTTTTGGAAGCTGAAGGCAACCCATTACATCACTGAGACTCTGGAATCAACCTGATAGCTTGAGTTTGTTCTGTGTTGGTTTTGTTTCTTTCTTCTCAGACACCTTTGGGTAGATTTGAATCTCCATCTTATCACTTAGCCCCTGAACGTCTTAGCCATTTATACCACCCAGATGCTCCTGCCTTCTCCATGAAACTTGAAATAAAAATACTAGACGTGACCCTGAGATCATCTTTCAGCAGAATAGTAAAATGGCATATTAATAAGTGACCTTACCCATAAGAACAGTTCTCTTTTACAAGTATGTAAAACCCAAATGTCTGCATTTACTCCTCAGCAATGATACTAAGAGGGGCAGGGAAACTGTAGAGTACTGGAAATGGAACAGTCACAGTATTGACACATCATGAAATGTAGGCAGTGTCACCAAACAGCGACGATGAAAGTTGTCAAGCAGGGACTTAACTTGTGTCGACTTACCTCCACCCAAGCCAAACTTCCTGCCATCTAAAAACACAATGAAATAAGCAAAATACACAAGAACATGCACACAAAAATACTAGAAATTCACAAGCTGTTTTAAAGCTCTGTGCCCCAGTTTGCCTATAGGGATAGTGATGATAACTACCTCTTAAGATTAAATAATCATCATAAAGTACTTACAATTTAGTGGTCTCATTGCCATAGAGTCAAGGCTGTCTCATATTGACCCCCTGTGAGTTTCTGAGACAGGAAATGTTTAAGGGAGTAGAATGCCCAGACTTTCTCCTCCAGAGTTGCTGGTAGTCTCGACGTGCTAGCCATATGGATTACAGTTCAATTCATAACCACTGAGCCCCAGGGCTCTACCACGGAGTGCTAGGCACAGAGTAAGTAGCCAATTAAGGATGACTATTCAATTTCTTTACCATTGCCACGACTGTTTTTCAGCTTAGACTGGGTACTTCGTTTTTATTTCATCACTCCTATTAAACCATTGGTTCTCAACTGCAACCGTTTTGCCCCTCAAAGAATATTTGTCAGTGTCTGGAGATAGTTTTGCTTGTTCCAGCGGAAAAGAGGAGATGCTACTGGCATCTGTTTGGTAGCGGCCAGGCACTGCTGGACATCCCAGGATGCAGAGATAGATCCTCCACAGCAAAGCTCTCTCCGGCCTTGAATATCTTAGAACTGCAGCTAAAGAACCCTGTGGTACAATAGAAGGCGCCACAGAATAGACACTTATTTATCCAGTCTCTTGCCTCTTACTGTGTCTCAACCAATACCCAATCCATAGACAAATTGCTAAAAGTAGCTCCCAGGTTACGAATGAATTTCACTCCCAAAACTGTCATTAAATCGTAGTTAAGGAAGTCTGGCCAGTGAGATACAGTTCTTACCAAATGCCAGTCAGGATTGTCTTAGTATATAATATAGGATGTGCCTTTCCACAAAAAATTAAATAATCCCAATTTACACTAAACCATCTTTGACATCATGTACAGTAATAATAATAAGGTTTTGATGCATGCATCTTAACGTAGCTCCTGTTTCTTCTTACACACCATGTGTATACCCGGAATGTCTCATATCATAAACTTTATGGACCTTGGCTCCATTGGGTGTAAGTTACATGTGCGTAGCCTGGAGATTGCCTATCTACACTTTACACTGCATGCTCCTCCAAGTTTATTTTCTGTTGTTGTCAATTTTCAGCCTGATTACTTTCAAAGCTTTTAAGAATTTTGTTGAATTTGTCTTTGAGGCTAGATTTTCTGCCTTATTTACAATGGCTATCGACTTCTTGTCATTCTAAACTGACGGGTCGCAAATAATTAAATTTGAATTTTAACAATTGTCAGTAAAAAGTGGACTATTCTTTATCCTTACACTTAACTAAAACAGTATTGTTTTCTTTTCATTTCTATACAATGAGTGAAGCAACTCCTTCCAGGTTGTGAAAACTTAAGCCTTCTAGTTTTCATGAGTAAAAGCATCCGTAATAGGATATGAACAGAAGAGTTTAAAAACGTTTTTGTGTAGCCCAGATCAGTGTGGAGGCTCTTAACTTGAAAAGCTTCTTTCCTCCTGTGCCCTGTCACCCTACAGTAGGCACTGGTGACAATCATGCTGTGTGCTTTAGGCCGCTTTGAACCGGATTAGAGCTTCAGATGCCCCAGGAGCAGAGGGCCCAAAGGGGAGCCCTGGGAAGGAGCGTCCTGTACCTGAGCTCTTATTTCCTTGGAGTGAGATGTGGTCTTTTCCAAGCAACCACTACAGCAGACATTTGAAGCAGTTTTGCCTCCTGCTCCTCGGACAGTGCACTGGGACCCAGTGTTAATGGGAAGAGGCTGACTGGTGACGGGTGGGCTGGCTCCGGGCAGTTGGGAGCCCGGAAGAAAGCTAGCTCGGCAGACCTTAGGGCACATTCTGAGCCTATTTACTTGTCAAACCAACGCCGTTCCAGTGCATGTGTAAAGTGCACGTCCTCGTTAATTGTTCTGATATGGGGATCATCTGTTTCAATAAATAGATTTGACTAAATCTTTTCTATGAGGGTACCAAAAGGAAACTTGAAGTCCGGGGGAGTTCTTTTTCTTCCTGTTTTCGACTCCCAACCTCTCAGGAAGCTTTTTGGTTTTCTTTGGTTGTTTTAATAAACCCATTCCTGGGAACCATGGGATTGCGGCGTCGGGAGGCTGTGTTCTTGACACCTCTGGCCTTGGGTGGAATTGGGGCTTGTGGGTAATTGGTCTTTGTGGGGAATTGGGCTTTGTGGGGAATTGGGCCTTGTGCAGAAACTTGTGGGCAGGGTGCCAGATCCACCCAGGCTGAGGTCGACAAAAGGACCAGCTACCCCCACACGCACACTGCCCACACCGACTTTCTGAATGCCCAGGTCGCCTCTGCTGAAGGCCTGTCTAAGGCCGCCTCTAAGAAGGGTGGCGGAGGGCATTTTGTGACAGGTTACGGACTTGGGAAAATCCCAGGCTGAAGACAGTATGTCGTGGGCAGGGTGGTTAAGAGGTTCAGGTGCTTTGCCCAGGAATGTGTCTGAGGGATGCCTGGTTCCTCACCGTTGGTCAGCGGAGCCTGGCTGCATTCGCCTCATGTTCCTGGAAAGGTTCAGGGGCTCCGAGGCTACCGGAAGAGGAAAGTGGGGGGTGCCCGTGTCTTCGGGACGCACTCTCACTCATGGGGATGACCTTAGGCCGTGGTCTGAGACACTAGAGTTGGGACCTTGCCCTGCAGCCCAGAGGAGCCGTCTGCTGTGAGGTCCCTTCCTCCGTGCATTGAGGACAAGGCGCGGCAGAGCTCGAAGATGGGAGGCAGACAGGACTTCGTTCTTTAAAGATATACAGATAGCTGTTTGTAAAACTTGCTCCATAAAAAATAAACAACTAAGAGTTTAGAACTTAATAAACCTTGTCTGAATGTCAGATCAAGCCTATCAAATCAGATCCAGAACATTGACCAATTCCTCTACTTTCAATATCGTGGTAACTTTAAGCAGGGATCCTCAAACTTTTAAACAGGGGGCCAGTTCACTGTCCCTACTTAGGCCATTGGAGGGCCGAACTATAGTTAAAAAGACAAAACAAGACAAACTGAACAAATTCACTGCGGGCCGGGATCAGCGGCAGCAAAAACATTCAGTGGGCTGGATAAATGCCCTCACTGGAACGCTTGTGGCCCGCGGGCAGTAGTTTGAGGACCCTTGCTCTCACAGGTAGTCTACTTTTGGGGGCTTACAGCCACATGCGAGTGGATCTGTGTAGTGTTGCCCCACAATCAGAACTCATGAGGCTCATATTAAGGCATAAGACATTAAACATGGCTGCCTCATAGTCCAAATGTGAAATATCTCAAAATAGTAGACACCTCTTCTTCCTTTTAAGTCATATTGCCATGTTTGGCTTTTTCGCAGCCAGTCAACCTCTGACAATGGGGATGCATTAGATTTTGTAATAGTAATTCAGGCTTATCCCGCAGGGATCACCCAGGACCCATTTCTCTTTGGAAAATGAATAAAGAGGTAGTCTTGTGTTTCGTACTCCCTACTCTGTATCCCTACGCTGTCCCAGGCCCTGGAGTCCTTTCTGGCCCCTTCCACAGTCGGCCTGAGATCATGATTTACAGCCTATGAGAGGCTATAAACCAGAAGCTGCCCCAGATGGAGAACAGGAAGCCTATCTTGGATTCTAGAAACAGGAAGTACGCACCAAGCAATATGTGGAGGCTGTTTTGAAAGCAAGAGTTTCTCTTGCTGATTCTCTTGACAGCCGCAGAAGGTGAGAGTCAGCGCAGGAAAGCACAACAAAGAGTGCTAATGAAAGCGGAGCAGGAGGGAGCAACATCAGCCCCAGTGCCAAAGGACCCCTTGAAAGAACATGTCTTGGACTAGAAAGAAGCCTGGGTAACTACCTTCCTTGTTGACAAGATAAAAAAACAAAAACAACTCTGCCCCCACCCCCCGAATCTCTAGATGTAGAAAAGAAGGAAGCATATTGCTAGCAATACCACTGCGATCTAATGAAAGAATTTGAAGTTACTGTGGTTTGGTTTCTGAGGAGGTGGTATCCATCTGCTTATTTGGCAATCTGCCTATTTAAAGATCCATATGTATAATTCTCTGTCATGCTCATCTTAATATCTGTTAGTTTCATTCTTCCTAAAGTCATTTAAAAGTGACCAGCAAAAAGTGAGGAGGAGACTTTTAAATGTGTAGTGG
Source organism: Nesogale talazaci (assembly GCA_004026705.1). NCBI lineage: Eukaryota > Metazoa > Chordata > Mammalia > Afrosoricida > Tenrecidae > Nesogale > Nesogale talazaci. Next base: position 12,285 of record PVJH01008229.1, read on the forward strand.
AATTTTCAAGGTCTCTGGTTCTTTGAATAGGCTTATTTGAAGGTACAATTATCTACAACATTAATGGCAGCATCTGCTTAAAAAAGTTTTTCTGTCTTGATTTTAATTTTTAAACCACATGAAAGAAAAAAAATTTAAGCCAGATACTGTCTCATACAGATTAACTTTTTTCATGTTTCTGTGATACCTTCCAGGTCTCATTCAGTACCTTCATAGTTTTTATGTAGGTGGGATTGTAGTGTGTGTGTGTGTGTGTGTGTGTACGAATGCAGGAATAGAGAACTAAGTTAATCACATTTCTAAGTTCCTGACAGATCATCCCTGCTTGGAGGTGAGCATCTTGATGATTTATTAACAAATCCCCATCTGTCCTCATTTCCCACTGCCACTGCCTTCACACACACACACACACACACACACACACACACACACAACGTCTACTGCATATAAGGTTTGACCTTTTATTGATACCCAAGCATATATTCTTGGAAAATGTGGGTGGTTGCTTTGTATGCATGTATTTTAAAGGTATATATATCCTACTGTTTCGTAGATCCCATTCTGTTTCGCCTGATCTAAATGCATCACTATTTATACTTCTAATCTGTTCGATCTACTTATCACCTGGTGTGTCCCAACTATGTTTTGTTTACTCTAGTGTTCAGGTGACCCTGTGATGGACAGCTTCAAGCCTGTCACCTTATGGTACACTTACTAAGGTTTATGTACCTCTGGGAAAGAATGTTAGCTAGGCTTAGGTTGCAGGGTCATCCAGTTTTTACCCTAATCTTCCCTTTTTATATGACACAAATTTCAAAGTAAAGAAGTTCAGTTAAATAATATAATTTAAATAAGAGACACAACATTAAAAACATTTTTAACAACTACAGTATGGCATGGATGAGGATCTGGATCTGTAGACACAGATGTAGAGATGAGGTATGGAGAGAGTCATTGTTTGGAAGGGGAATTCCCCTTCTATAAAATCAAGTGGTAGCTGCTTTTTAGGGTTTTTGTTTTGTTTTTACCTTTTTGCCTGTTTTCAATAGAACCTGGCTGATTTCGCTATTAAAAAAAGTGCTGTCTAATGTGTTGGTGTTTCCTTCACCATTTTCTAAAAGGGTTGACTAAACGATCATCAACAATATTGATAACATGGTTCCTTATCATGATGGAACTTTTCAGAAAAATTCCTCAGGACCCATGTTTTTAATTTAAAAACAGTACAAAAATCCACAAAAACTAAGAAAATTGTAGCAAAACACTTGGAACACAGCTGCAAAAGGTTTAAACAATGTCAACTAACAATGCCAGCCAAGTTGAGTGACCGAAACATAAGCTGCTTTTGTTTACAAAAATGCGTCAGATTGATTTCGATGTTTTGTTCAAGCAAACTTTTCTCACTATTTCGCTTCGAAATCCGATGATATCGAGTGCCGTGCCGATGCGGTACCAGGTTCCTACTGTACCATTCATCCAACTGATCTTCTGCAGTGCCTGTATGTCGGGCAGAATTACTATTTGGGATGGGCTTGTGGGCAGGCAGCTGTTAACATTTTGAGCTGATCATCTTCTGTAATACTTGCCCTTTTGTGTCTGCACACTCGGAGTTTAAGTCAGTCATCTCAGTGTTCTAGGGAAATTCTGGCACAAATGCACAATCCAAAACCAAGAGGTCCAGTCCGATGCTGGGAGCCAGTGGCAGACCCAAATCTCCCCAACCTGAATAGGATTCAGTCAGCGAGTCACAACCCTCCCAATCGTAGGTCTCAGGGACTTGTGTATCCTCCCAGTTAAGATCCTGCTCAAGCTCTCCCCAGTTGTTCTAGGAGATCAGTATGAAGCAGCAGCAGAGGGGGGAGGGAGGGAAAGAGGGAGTTCTTCTCACTCAACACTAGAGGCCAGAGCAGCTGGCACTGCAGGTGGCTTTGGTTCACTTCTCTAGGGCCCAGGGTCTTGAGTTCAGGCTACTTCTGTCTTCCCACAATGTCAAGAGGTTTTCTCGAGAGAGGGATTAAGAGCAGCTCCTGCTGTACACTTATGTGGTTGCCTCTGGTGCTCTAAAAAAAAATCCGTTTGAAAGTGGATCTTTTATACTGTAAACTAACCCTATCTTTAACCACTGGAAATGAAAGTCTTCATATATATATGCAATTTCTTCTTCAGATGACAATCAGAACAAGACACATGACAAAAAGGAGAAGAAGATGGTGGTTCAGAAGCCACATGGGACTGTGGAGTACACTGTAAGTATGAACAAGATGGGACACACTATCCTGTACAGTCATCGTTATGCCTAGTGTTTCTTAATGACACAGCCTGTCTCTTGGCTGCGTTATTCTTGTGTACCTATTAACTATGACATTTAAGACCAGTTAGGCATTATTTCTTTTTTCTCTATCCATTTTTCTCTCTTTCCCCATTCTTTATTGGGAATCTCAGTTTCAACCTAATAGGCTATTGCTTGAGATCAAATTATTCTTAGTAAATGTATTAGTTCACCACATTAACTTATGGAGCAATAAAATTATCCCAGGAGAATGGACAGTCAGGCTAGTCTAAGAGATTTCACCTCTTTGAATGGTTGACAAATTTCATGGCAATGTCAGCCCAAATTACACGGCATATAAGGCATTTGCAACTGCAATGCACCTCTCAGTAAGACAATGATAAGAATCAAAAGAAAGCACTTAACTGTACAAAGATTCATCCTAGTAAAATATGCACAAAATGCAACTGTTCATAAGATGGAATTACTAGTAATCAAAAGTTATAATGAAAGTATTGATAATTGCTAGATCATGAGGGAACTTCAAAAAATGCTAGGTTTAAGCCAGACACAAAAGTAAAAGACAAGATTAGTTGCTGTCAGGTGACTGGAAAGAGATGGGATAGTCTCCCAGGCAGTTGACGTAAAAGGTCATTTATCCAAAAACATTTCTGGTGTTTCAGACACACCCCTTTGGTATTTCCCCTGCCTCTGTCCTCTTGCCGGACAGTCTTAACTCACCTGAGCCCTGAAGACCTTTGAATGCCAATGACCACCAGTTTTTGGTTTCCAATGCAGACATCTCTTCTGAATTCAAAAAAAAACATGCATTCATATGCATCGTCAACAGATCCATTCATACCTCCATGCTTGCTTGATCCTTCATAAGCAGTGGCCTCATCTGCACATTCATATAAACCAAATCTTTTACTTAATTTGCCTCAGATGAACATTACTTGTGCAGTCACCAGTGGTGGTTATTTTAGTAACTGCCATATGCCGCATCCATAAATCCATGGAGAAAGATTGGTCCGAGGCATTTTGTTCGTCGCTGTATTGCTGGCACATAGCAGGGTGCAGGCACTATGGATGGTTTCCTCCGTGGGTAAATCAAGCTGCACATCAGTCCTTCATTATACTCTCATGCTGTGTGTCATGTGCTCACCCCCTCACTACTCCATGGCCCTATCTTAGTCATCTTTGACTTGGCACAGCATGGCACCCCATTGTAGATCTGTTCCCCTTAATTGTGAAATAGCATTGGCAAGGAGCATTCTCAATTTCTAGAAGAAATCAAGTCCCTCTGCCATGGCCCAGCTGTGCTTCCCAATGCCCATTTCATAGTTATTTCTTCCCGATGCCTGGCCAGGCCCTGCGTTCGTGGGCAGACATCTGGACTGGCCCCCTCTGTGGTGTGCCTTTGGAAATGGCCAGTCTCCAAGTTGCTGCAGAGTTGCCGCAAAGATCCCAGACCCAGGCATTCCGTGCTCTGTGCTCTGTACACATTTCCAGGGATCTTTTGTGGCTTTCAGGTCCACTCATTTCCAGAAAGGATTTGGGGTGATCGTATCTCACGTAACTGCTGCCCGGGATATGTTATCAAGACTGTAACACTAAGCATCATGCCTACTGGGAACTCCAGGAAGTTGGATTAAATTATTTATCAACAATAGCAGGATTAATTCTAAAAGCCACACATTTTAAGACCTCTGCATCTCCAGCAGTGACTCACAAGTCCCTTTAACACAGCAAGCAGTGCTATGTAGTTTACTAGGTGGCCCACTGTGTACAGTAAAGAGGGCAGTGAGAACGATACTGAACCCTAATGAATGATATACTTACCTAACCACTAAAATAGTAGATTTACCTCTGTGTGATTAATATGTTATGGAAACAAGTTTCACTTGGCACAGAATATGGTGTGCTTGTCACTGGACCGACAAGGTGACTCAGATAATTGGAGAACCAAAACTGTGCTGACCAGATTGCTTTCGTGGCTCCTGACTGTGACTGTTCAACATGCTGGTTTCATTACGAACATTTCATGAGGCCAGTATTACACCCGAGGTCTGTGTTACTGTAGGGAAACAAATCCACAGAAACTCATATGTGTAAGAGCAGGAAGGAAGCATTAAAGAACCGGAGGAAAGTTAGGTGTTTCAGTATAGCCCATGTCTGCTCTACTGCACCCTGACTGGCTCATCTCTTCCTCTATCTCTTCTGTAAGGGGATATCCACCTGTGTGCAGATGGGCTTTGGGTCTCTACTCCACCCTCCCCTTCATTCACATTGATATGATTTTTTGTTTGGGGTCCCTGATGACTGATACCTGATTCCATTGACACCTCATGATCACATAGATTGGTGTTCTTCTTCCATGTGGGCTTTGTTGCTTCTCAGCTCAACAACCACTTGTTTATCGTCAAGCCTTTCAGACCCCAGACAATATATCTTTTGATAGCGACAGTATCAACTTTCTTCACCACTTTTGTTTATGCACCCGCTTTGTCTTTAGCAATCGTGTCAGGGCAGATGAAAATCCCAGAATGCCAGGTTATTAGAACAAAGTGTTCTTGCCTTGAGGGAGTTCTTGGGTGAAGGCCCAACATCCATCTGCTACCTTACTACTTAACAAATAAATAGATGTACGTAAGTCTGTTTCCTCGCCATTATATATAAATGGATTTACATATGTACATGTCTATATTTAAACCTCTATACTTCTTTCCTAGTTCTTTCCTCTATTTCCTTTTATTTTCCTCTTGTTCCACTATCATGTTTGACCTTCATTCAGGTTTCAGTAATTCCTCTGGGCTATATTGCCCTTGATCAAGCCTCCCCTTGATCCTGTGCCCTCCTTGCTATCAATTTTAGATCACTTGTTGTTCCTTTGCCCCTGGATTTGTTGCCCACCTCTTTATTCCCCCTGCCTCCCCTTCTCCCATGTTTCCTCCCACCCCCGAACCATTGGACCTGTTATTTTTTCTTCCAATTGTTTATCCTGCCTATCTTAGCTAGATAGACATGCAGTGACAATCATGGGCACAAAAACAAGATGAAGCAAAACATAACAAAAGAAAGAAGAAAACAAAAACCAAAACAGCTGTAATCACAACAGAACAGCAAAGAAAGAAAAGCCTATAAAAAGTTCCAGGTCTATCTGTTGACCTTTACAAGTTTCCCCCTCAAGTCTATGGGGTGCCATGCCCTGGCCCCAAGGTCTGTTTTTAGTCTTCCTTGGGACTTGGTTGTTTTGTGCCACTTGGTGCTCTGTTGCACACCCTTTGTCTTTCTGGCAGATGTATGTTTGTTATACCTCACAAACATCTGCCTCGTATACCTAAGTTGTGCCAAAGAAAATTTAGAAAGCTATGGGTGGGCAGTGAAATTTGAAGTTGGGGGAATCCAGACATGAATTTCATTTAATAAGGTACTTTTATGTAATTTTCTTATGAATTCTCATTCCCTGCCACTGAGTCTATTCTGACTCATAGATGCCCTATAAGACAGGATAAAACTACTCTTGTGGTTTTCTGAGACTTTATGGAAGACACATCTTTATCCCATGGAACGGCTGATGGTTTTGAACTGCTGACCTTGGGTTAGCAGCCACATTGTAACCATTACCCCACCAGAGTTCCCTCTTAAGGAGTGAGAATGCATTTTTTCTCTTTTAAATAATAGATCTAGATGGAGTGCTGCTTTGTTCACATGTAGCATTAGTAGACTAAAATTGTCTAGCAAGAGGAGTTTCTTCCTTGATGTAACACATCTTGTTTGATTATTCTAGGCTGGAAGCCAGGACACCCTAAACTCCATAGCTCTGAAGTTTAACATCACTCCCAATAAACTAGTAGAACTGAACAAGCTTTTCACTCATACCATTGTTCCGGGACAGGTAATTATTTACTTCTTAAATATGATTTCATATATTGTGCATTTGTTTTTGTTTTTTGCTATTTGAATGCCTCACTATTGATGGCATGACTGTTATCAAATAATAATGTGTATTGTTTCACTCTTTCCTCTAAATCCAAATATACTGAAAGTTAAGCTGTTCAGAGGTGAATGCTTTGCAAATGGTTAACTATTTGCTATAATGATGGCTACTTTATGTAGTAGGTACTTCCATCAAGAAGAACTCTAAATTAATAGGATGTCTCCCTCCACCCCCACTCCCAGTAAAATATAACACAGATAATCTTAGAATGTTTAATTAAGAATGGCACAATCCTCTTTTAGTCCACTCCTGGAAATATACAATGGCCATTTCATGTTTTAAATGAAGCAGAACTGTTGTCTCTCATGTCTGGTGGTGCCAAGTTAAAGCAAGTAGTTATTTACAATCAGTTTCCCGCCCCCCCAAGAAAAAAACTGAATGAAATGGTCAAACTGAATGTAATTGAGAAAATATAGAGTTTAGGTTGGGCATTCTAGGTTAATCCAATCAACTTTTTTAGTACCTTCTTTGTATTGTATTTTGTTGTTATGGAGAATAAACAGAACAAAACGAGGCAGCCGTTTAACTCTTCCTGTACTTCAGTGGCATGGATTAGATTCTCTGAGTTGTACACACATTCTCTGAGTTGATACTCCTCTGTTAACATATACCTGCTGCCCCTAAGGTTCTTAGCTCGTCTTTCATGTTGCTGTTACCAATTTAATCCATTTAATTAGTTCTTAAGAGACCATAGTGTTCAAGATAGTTTTTACTCATTTAACTAGACTTTCACTTAGTTTAAAAAAGACTTCAGAGGATAATTTGGATTTAAGGTTTAAAGATGAACTTAGAGAAGTGGTTCAGGAGTATACCCAGCCTCCATGGCTCTCAAAAGTCTGTAGTCAATAAGAATGTGAAATTCCCTTCTGCGTTTCCCCCTTTAGCTCAGGATTCTCCTACTGAGTGGGCAGTAGTAGATGTGCACCACCCAGGATGGGTCTTATTGCTTACATGGTCAATTACATAGTTTATGTGACTCCCAATTTATGACTTTCCGCCTTCTGTTGCTCTAGACAAAGAGAGGCCAGATTCTGAGTCTTTTGTTTGTTTTAGCTTGTTTAACTTAGCCTCTTAAAAACTGTAAACACTATGCAGAAGCACAGAGGTATAAAATACCCAGAGACTAAGCCAGTTCACTGGATGCCCCATGAAACCATGATCCTAAATCTCCCAGCCAATAAAACAAGCCCCACCGCGTGTTGGGTTGTGCGTTAGCATCCTCAGGTGTTTCTCAGTTTGACTGTTGCTGTTGTTGTTAGCATCTCTCCAACACTACTTTTGCCAATTAACTTATTAAAACTGTAAGACATTCTCTTTTTTTCTACTTTAAAAACTGCATTCATATATGTAAATGTACCAGTCTTTGCAACATCTTAGTTCAGGCCAAGAGTTCCAGCCCCATCCAGAAAGCTCATAGGTCTCTCTGAGCAGGTAGGGTTCCGTTGTTGACTTACTAAAGCATGGCCCTGTGTCTCCACATTATGTGACTGCTGTGTCGGGCTTTGAGTCCATTCCAAATCCTAGTGACCCTGAATGGTACAGTTCCCCAGGATCATCATCTATGGAGTAGTTTATCCTCATCTTTCTCTCAAGGGGAGGCTGGTGGGTTTGAACTGATGACTTTGTAGTAAGCAGCCCAAAGTTTACCTGACAGTGCCACCAGGACTCCCTCTCTACATTATGGTGGCATTGAATTATGTCAGGATGGATACTGCTGCTTCTAATCCCCACATCCTTCTGGCAAAAGTGATGATGTTCTCTGTATCTCTTTCAAGATCATCACATGCAGTCAATGAGGGCACACGTTGGCCAGTTTGTACTACAGTGCTTTTGGTTTTTGTGTTCTTATCAAAAGGAAGAATTGGTATACTGTCAATGCCAGGTAATTGGAGAGCATATGAATTAATATGTATTAATAACACTTTATAATTAATAACTTTTCATCTCTAGGAAAACTAACAAATTTTAATCTCTCTTACTGTGGGTTTTCTTTTGTAATTGCAGTGTTACCGCATAATATGAAATAGTCACAGAAAAGAACTTAGACTCGCCTCTACTAATTCAAGACTAAAGATGGTAGTCACTCAAACTTAGTAAAATAATTTCTGGTGATTCTTTTTCTTTTTTTAATATGTTGCTAAACAAACTAGTCTATAAATAGTGGAATAATGTCCAATAGCCATTAGGAAGTAGAACTACTCTGATTTGCTGCACGGGAAAAGGACAGAGATAGCCCTAAAGTCTCGTTTCCCTTTGGCCTTGTAGCAGCTTGTATGTTTGGACCTCCATTTCCAAATTCCTAGAAAAAGGTGTGGGCCATGTTATTTCGTACTTTCTTCTAGCCTTTACAGTCAGGTGCCATCCCCCTTGTCCACAATGCATCCATACTCAGGTCTGCTGTCCAGGGCTGGGAGATCAAGAGGAGTGACTCTGGGTTGAGGAGCTTTCATAGACTGTCAATGACCCCTGTCATACTCAAATACTTTCTCTTGATACATGGAAGTTTAAGTATCCCTCTCTTTCCTGAAAAATTGGGTAAATCAAAACCTTAGTTTTTTCTTCTCTGGGTTTGAAAAATTCAAGGGTCAGCCTCCTAGAAGTGCCCACCCATGTAGAGATAGCTACCTGGAGGCAGGCAAGAAAACCGATCTGACCAGGTCAGTGATCAGACCCTTGAAAGCGGCTTTTAAGGCGCTGACCTGGGAGCTTACTCAATTAAAATCTGACCTTAAACTTCTTGTGACTTTAAAAGACACCCACAATCCCCCAAAAGAACCCTCAGGAAAAAAATGTTTAAAGTAACCTTTAGAAAATAATTGAGGCATAAATAAAAATGAGGATATCATCTATACTTCAGTATAAACTAATGTATCAGCTGATGTCTCTAATTTTACCACAAAAGCTGCATTAAAAATGTACTGAAAAACTCAACTTATACATGAGTAAATACAGTGTTCTGAGTTTGGCCATTAGTTCTGATAACATATCAGGCTATCAAATTTGAAGATAATTAATGTGAATCATTTTAAACTTAGGATTCAAAGAATGTATGTTTATGACTACCCCTGAGCTCACTGGAAAATTTCCTAAGAGTTACTTTTAATAAAGTTTTTGAAATACACATGGGGCATAGTGACTAAGCATTATTTATAGGCTAAAGCACCAGCGGATTTGTCTTTTACGGTAAGGTGCTTCAGGCTGCAGAGGCTTATTGCTCACCGGGGCCAGCAGGGCCCCCTCACCCCTCTGCCCGTGGCTAGCATCAGTTCTCTGTTGAGAGAAGACATGTTCTAGCTGAGCTCCCCAGCTTCAGGGCTGTGACGGGTATAACCACTAAGGACTGCCTGCTTTGGTTTGCCACGTAGAATGTTCCTGAGATTAGAACTTCACCTTGCATTACCTGATGTTTGTCAAGGGCTCAGATGTGAACAACAATTTATGGAACATTGCTTGACAGGCACGCCGTCCCCTCCTTGTGACGGAGAAATGCAGAGTAAATAAGCGCTTTATACCAAGAGCAAAACGTTGTTTTAGCCTTTTGTAACATTGCTTTTAGATGGTTAAACATAGGTCCTTTTGTCACTGACACAAGAATTGAAATGTTTACCAAAAACAGAACCTCCCCCACCCCTTAATGGTTACTGTGTTTATTGTGGATGAATAATTCAGTGTAGGACACTGTGTTTTTGTTTTTGTTTAATTAGACCTCATGGGGGCATCCCCTCCTGAGAAACTGGGTTGTTTTTATCTTAAGGAAATTTAATTTTGTGACTGACTGGATAATGGAACTAATTAATTCTATCTCTTTGTATTGGTTATTTGGAAACTCAGCTAATTTCATGACCCACCACTCAGTAAGTGTTTTGTGACTTGGGAGGCATGTTTTTTCGTAGCAAGCTATTCTCGTTTTATTTCTTGTTCACTTGGATTTTCCTACTGTGACTTTAATGTGCCTTTTGATTTTTTGTCTCAAAAATTTGTGAGGGGTTGAAGTCAAATTTAAATAAAGAATGTTAGAACCGGGAGAGGTTTGAAGGATGGGCAGAGGGAAAAACAATGCTGATTGGTTGTTACAGGGTTAGGTTCGATTTCTGTTTTTTACAGGGGAAGTCACATGACCATACAAGGAGGCTTCAAAAAGGTTGGGGGGAAATGGAATGAAAAAATAATGGGATTTACACATGAACTGTTTGAAGCCCCCTCGTTGATGCACGTTTCAATTAAAAAGTATTGAATGAAAAGATCATAATCACATTTGGGGACCCAGCACATTTACAGGGCGATGCCTGTGAGCAACTTGCTGAATTTTTAAATTTTGGGGCTTAGATGAGGAAGAGATAGTTAGAATTTGGTTTCGATATTACCTTGTACAGTCCCTCCCTTAGAGACCTTACTTCCTTTAGCATTCAGAAACTGTAAGGCTGGATTTGTCCTCCTTTCACCTGGCACAGGTGTATTATTGAGAAGCATCTGTGCTTCCTTGCTCTTTCCCTGTACCGGGAGCTCCCTTCCCCGGGAGCATCTTCCTTCCTTCTCTACTGAGTCGACGTGCTCCTGAAGGCTTCACATGGACCCGTCTGCTTCACATGGCCTGCCCTGTGTACCGCTTTGCTCTCTTCCTCCGTGAGCTCTCGCACTGTCTACAGGTGGACTCCGTGCCTTTCAGTAGCATGTACTCTGATCATATTGCTGAGGTTTGCTCATGGATAAGTCTAGAAGATGACATCGTTTCTGAGTTATATGAGAGCCCCTGGGGTTTTAGATGGTCACCCAGCATCAGCGGAATTGGTGGGCAGATGGGCCTGGTTCTTGTTACCCACTCAACACTTCTTTCTGATTCTCAGGTCCTTTTTGTGCCAGATGCCAACTTCCCTTCCAGTACCTTAAGGTTATCGTCCAGCACCGGTGCTACTGTCTCTCCATCATCCTCAGATGCAGAATATGATAAATTGCCTGTATGTATGCCTTTCACACACTGGAGTTCATTTTTACCAAAAATATGTTTTGTGAGTTATTGAATTGTACATGTGGTTTTTCATTTTACATCTAAAAATTTCCCCAGATAGATAGGTTCAGAAAGATGTCAGTCTATAGAACACATGCACCCTTGCCAAGAGAGATCACATTTGATCTCTTGAAGACAGATATGCATGGCTTGGGTAAAAAGCATGAAATTAAATGCCTGATTGACTGGCAGTTAATATTCTAGAGAATTTTAATCATGAGTTGGATATGGATTGTGTTCAGATAGCTTACAAGGGGATTGCAAAAAGTTCAGGGAAAAAATCCCTAATCTTTTTATTCTATTTTTCCATGAACTTTTTGTAAGTATTTTCTAAATATATATATTGAGTCATATGGAGATTGAGTGGTATATATTAATTTAGTACTATGTGGGTACTTTTCTGCATTGATGATATTTTTGAAAGATTTTTTTATGTTTAAGTTAAACAGAAAACTGACAACTTAGAGGGCACTTATGAAGCCTACTTTCTAAAATTAATTTGTTTGCATTTACTGTGGAAATTTTTGTCTTCTAAAGGATGCTGACTTAGCAAGAAAGGCCTTGAAGCCAATTGAAAGAGTCTTATCATCTACATCTGAAGAAGATGAGCCAGGTGTTGTAAAATTCTTAAAAATGAATTGTCGCTACTTCACTGATGGAAAGGTATATAGTCATGCCATTTATTTCCTCTCCTGGGAATCCATGGAAAATTAAATGTGGCTCCAAATTCTTCGAAGGGCTATGACAGTAAAATACCTTAAGCAAAGTTTCACCTTAAGATTGATGAGTGTCCGTTAATCTGCCTCACGTTTTCATTTTGAGGCAATGTGATCACTGAGTGGAAATGTGAATCTGTGTGACCTTGGGTATCATCTCCCTTTCAGTTCTTGACCTGTAACTTGTGAGAGAGACTGTATCCCACGTGGTCATAGTCAATTCTGGGGTTAGACTCTCTGAGTTTGAGTTGCAGCTCTTTTCACCCACCAGCTCCACGACCCCGGGCAGGGCGCTGACACTTTCTGAGCTTCCATTTCTCCTCAGTTATAAACATAAGCTATTATAAAATGTAACTCCTGCGGTGTGTTAATTGAAAGAGATCATTCATCTAAGGAGCTAAGCACTTCATCTGGGAACTGGTACATTTTCCCTCGCCCGTGTTTCCTGCTGCTCGTGGTCCTGGTATGACAATTAACATCAGCTGCGTCATGTTATTTGGTTTTTTGCCTATGTCTTTATAGAGAACAAGTACAACTGCCAGGGGGCCATTCAAGGAGGGGTTACGTTGTATAAAGTGACTTTCTCTGCTCATAATAGAAAGTTCTTGTCAAGTACTGAATAATAGGAAAATAAGCTATCAAAATGGATTTATAACTTTTGCACCCCCAAATAAGTAATGCCTGAAAGGCAAAACTCATTGCAAAAATGATCAATAAACTCATTAAGAGTACAAAGTAATTTATTGACCAAGAGGGAGTGACCTGTATTCTGCTGTCTCTGGTACATTATATCTCCATGGACACCCCAAGCTTCAGAATTAAAGGTCCATGGACTCACTGCTCTTTTGCCTTTAACGTTCATCGGTTCCTGTGGGCTGCCATCAGGTTGGCTGCCCCTCACAGGGACGCCTATGTACGGCAGCACAAAACATCGTGCCGCTCTACGTGAACCTCTCAGTCGTCAGCATCTATCTCGGAAGCTGCTGTGGTCCATCTGACCAACAATCTCCAGTGCCCTCGAGGCCGCCTGCACCAGACAGTCCCCCCTCCCCCAGTACAGCCCCCTCCCCCAGTACAGCCCCCCCCCCAGTACAGGAGCCCTCCTGAGGCCATGTCCAAAGCAAGGAAGTTAGACAGGGTTCTCTTGTGATCTATATGGCTTTCAATGACTAATTCCAGAAGTAGACGTAGATCACCAAGTCTTCTCAATCTGTCTTCGTCTGAAGGCTGTCCACCATGGTGACCCTCCTGGGGCATGGTGGCAGGTGGCATAGTTTCAGGCTTCATAGCAACAACATTCAAGACACCACAGTGTGACAAATTGGCAGGCAGCAAGGAGTGAATTTCCCTCGTTCAGCTCTATTTGCTCTTGACTGAATCTGACTATTTTCATCATTTCGCACAAGAAGGTTGGTATCACCTTTTGGCACCATCACTCAGAGACAGCTGTTTCCATAGCCCAGGAACACATATCTCACCGACCCCTGGTGAAGATTGTAGGGTGAATTATAGCTCACAGTGCTCTCAGTGAGGAAGACATCTAGAACAACGCCTCCCTTTTATAGACAAGCAACTGGCGGGTGGGACGCATATGAGTGACCCAAGGTCCTGTGATTATTACGCTTTTGCAGTGACCGTGCTGGGACCAGGGTTCATATGCCTGCCAGAAGGAGACTGCCGTGGTTTCCCTGCCCTGCACACAGGCTAACGCAGCCGTTGTTTCAGCTCTCACTGAAGAGAAGTGGTTGTCATGGAGGATGCTCATGATTGGGTCTCAGAACAATGGGGATGGCAACGTTAGCCAGCTACCCAAGCTTGATGGGGGTAGTTTTTGGAAGCCCAGCTGTGGCTGGTGACACTGACCTGTCGCTCTCTCCTGCAGGGGGTAGTCGGAGGTGTCATGATCGTCACTCCTAACAATATCATGTTTGACCCGCACAAGTCGGATCCCTTGGTTATTGAAAATGGGTGTGAGGAATATGGCCTCATCTGCCCCATGGAAGAGGTGGTTTCTATTGCGCTCTACAACGACATTTCCCACATGAAGATCAAGGATGCCTTGCCCTCGTAAGACACGTTTCTTTGTGAACCAGAAAACAGGTGGGGGGAGGGGTGATACTGAGAGAAGTAAAGGCAATTTAAAAATAAGGACATTTATAAGAGCGAATGAGCGTGCGGAGGAATGTCACGTTGGAGAATTTACTTTCTCCTTGAAAAACGTAAAATGAGAAGAAACGAAATGGATAAAGTCAAGGATAAGTAAAAGTTGAACATAAAAATGGATTCTCTTCTCCCTCACTTCATTCCTTACTTGCAGTCTTTTCTCCCTCCCTCTTTCCCCTTTAAATTCTGGAATAGGAGCCTTCTCGCCGCTTGCCCAGGCTTGCTCTGCTTGAGCGGAGGGTTGAGTGGGCAGGGCAGCAGTGGAGCCTCCTACACGCTAGCTAGATTCCTAATGTGAGGAGGGAAAAACAGGACATTGTGTTTTCCTCTGAAGTCTGGGTGACAAGGCCTTTAGTCCCGATTACTTTTGCCTTGTAAGATGGCCTGTCATGAAAAGGACAAGGCCGCTCCCCATGAAGCCAGTTTAGGAAGCTTGGAGAACTGCTCCATTCTTAAGGATAATCTGATTTTTATTGTCATTTTGTCAGAGTATCTGTTTCTCTACCCATCCCAACCACAAAAAAATCTTTAGACACCCTCTGATTGGAAAGAAGAGGCAACACAGGGGTCTTAACTATATAAAGAGAAACTACCTGTTAGGGGACGTAATGGTGTAGTGGTTATATGTTAGATGGCTAACTGAACATTCAATAGTTCAAAACCGCCAATCTGCTCCTCAGGAGAAAGATGACGTTTTTCATGTCTGTAAAGAGTTACAGTCGGGCAGAGCCCCGGCGGCGTAGTGGTTGCGCGCAGAACTGCGGCCCACTGGGATGGAGGTTCAATTCCAGCTCCACAGGAGCAAAGGCTGGGCCTCCTACTCCCACCACCTGAGGGCAATGAGGCCTAAAAAAAAAAACTTTAAAAAAAGAGAAGAGTTATAGTCTTGGAAACCCATAGAAGCAGTTCTACCCTGTCCTATATGGCCATTGTGATTCTGAATCAACTCAATGGCGGTGAGTTTTTCATTTTGAACTACGGGGACTTTTCATTTGAAAAAAAAATGTTAACCAGGGAACTAACCCAGACAGAAAGTTCTGGAAGGTTTCTAGCTGATCCCCTCAGTACTGCCCAACGCAAGCCACTGAAGCTACCAGCAGAACACCGACACTGAGGTGATCTCTAAATTTTGCTGCCAGGATGTTCAAAGCAAGACGTTGAGGAGCTGTATCACATGATAATTGGGGCCAAAGCCACTCTGGGTTCCTGGCCTTAATGTCTCCCTGACTTTACATGAGTTGCACATATTCAAGCCTCACTTTCTGTCTCCACTAAACAGAATTCACAGTACCCCCCAGTCTCCAGGGTGATTGTTGTGCAAACAAAACGAATCGATATATACAAATCTCTTGAAGGCCCTTGTGCTCGGTGTGTAGGCTGTTGTTAGTTCACCAAGGAGCCCTGGCATTTTAATGGGTACACACTGGACTCTGGCCCATTAGGTCAGCCGTTATATACCACCGGCCAATCCTTGGGAGAAAGATGGGACTTTGTACTCCCGTTAACACAGTCTCTGTCTTACCCGGACCTGTAAGGTCACTGTGATTGGCCTTGACTCAGTGGCAGTGGGTTCTGGTTTTTGTCACTGCTGTTGTTAAATTCACCATGAAAATGCTGAGTGCACTGAACCCTGGGGATCTTGGCGTGCCTGTGTACTTGGGCTTTGACTGCACTTCAGTGCATGCCCCTTTTGTGCCAAGGATATGAAGAGGAACATATGGTGACCCCTGCCCTTGAGGAGCCTACAGTCTTGAGGTGTGATAGACGTATACACAGAAGTGATAGTCAAATGGCCCTCTGGCCATAGATGTTTAGATGGAAAACTCAAATGACAGAGAGCACAATTGCCTGGGAGAATTTGGAAATCTATGATAAGGAAAAATAGAGGAAGTAAAATGACTTTCAGGAAAGGTGGTAAACAATGTGTTTTCTGCAAGAACATGAGAGAAGACACCCAAACTCCAACTTCACTGCTATCTAGCCGATGCCAAAGCATAGCGACTCTCTGCAAAGGATGGAACTGCCCCGGGACTGTCCAAAACTGCCACTCCCTACAGGAGGAGGAAAACACTTGTCTTTTTCCCTCCGAGAGGTTGCTGGTTTCCAACTGCTGACCCTATGCTTAGCAGCCCAAGGGCTAACCACTATACCACCAGGGCTCCTAGGTAAAGATGTTGATGAGATTAAAAGTGAATGGTTAGGCAGATGGTGTGTTTTTTTTTAATCCTTTGCTGACAGTTTTTAGTAGGGTCACAGTAGTATATGTCTTCAGGGGTTAAATATTCCATCTAATAATAGAAAACGCATCTCTACAAAACACCTTCTCTCAATGCGAGATTATGGTTAATGATCTGGAAATAGGACCAACCCTGTGACTGGAGGGAGAGAGGAGACTTAAGAAGTGGCTCCAGTTTGGGTGACATGGTTTCAGGTGGGCACTAAATCTTGATTTGAATGCCACTATTAAAGAAATTTTACTCTTAGGAACAGTGTGTACACAAGTGGAAAACTAGACTGGGTACTGGGATTTGTCTTCAGAATTTCATCAGTTGTAGAAACTGTTTGAAATTGTTTTAAATGTAATGATTAGTGAAAGCCGTGTGATATAGTAATAAGTACAATTTTCTGAAATGTGTGTGTGTGTGTAATCTCTCCAGCCTCTCTTTCAGGTTTTGTAGGGTGTAGGTCATGTTTCAATTGCAGCTGCCAACAAATATAAGTAGGGAACTATTTGAGGAATAGTTGATCATCACTAGGTGCTGCTAAGTGTTTGTTGTTGTTGTTGTTGTTGTTGCTGCTGCTTACGTGCCCTCGAGTCAGTCTTGACTCATAGGGCCTCTGTTGCACAGAAGGAAACACTGCTCGACTGGGCCACCCTCACCGTTGGTCGTAGGTGTGAGCTCACGGGAGCAGCCACTGTGTCGGCCTGTCTCATTGAGGACCTTCCTTGGTCAAGGGTCAACAGCATCCACCAGCAACAGAGGCAGCAGCCACCATTACACACTGAGCCTCCGCAAAGCATGGCAGCTGATGTGCACAGAGCAGTGACGAAATTCATCCCAGGTGGAGAACTAGCAAATTGGATCACGCAGAGGAAAGCAAGAGGGGGTAGTGCACAGAAGGTAATTTAGGTAGGTGATTGGAGGGCTGTTGACTGTGTTCTCTCGAGGCAGAGAGCAAGGCAGGGGAGGAATAGCACAAAAAGGGACTTGGATGTTCAGGGGAGAAAATGCAGCTTAGTCAGGAAGTCTGGGAAAAAGTAAATTTCTTTGTTGCAGGACTTTTTCTGGACTTTAATATGTCAAATTAAATTGTGAGTCCCAGTGTGGAAGTCAAACCACATTACACGAGCTCGTTTGACCCTAAAATGAGCGATTGCATCATTGACATCCTTTGAGAGGCTTGTGTTGGACAGGACACTCTGTACCTGCTGCTCCAGGTACTTGCTCCGGCAGAACAGAAAACATGACCACAATTGTCTTTCAGCATGTGGCACTTAGGAGCTCAGTGAATGCATGTTGGACTGAAACAAATTAAGAATTAAAGAGGCTTTTTAAAACATTTGACAGAATCTTAACAATCATGCAGACTTTTATTTCTTATTATAAAAAGCATAGGTGGTTCATGCAAGTGGTTTTGTAAAATAGCTTGGAGAAGACAGTCTTCTCATGTAAGAACTGCCTGGAACAACATAATAGGGAAGGTATAGCTTGACTACGAGCTAATCTTTTTAAAATATAAAACTATTTCTGAAACTGATTTTTAAAACAATATCTCTGTGTTAACTCAATAGTGGCACCAAAAAGGAGACAGTACGAGGTTGTTAAAAGTCTCAGCTTTAAAGTATATATATATATATATATATATATATATATATATATATATAGTCAAATTATTTTAAGTTTGAAAAACATGTCATCAATATTGTTTGGTAATTGAAATCTTGGTAGTGAAGTACCTGTTATTCATGTTTTAGCTGATAAATCAGTTTTCTTTTCTATAGATTATAAAAACATGTTTTCCAAGTGGAAAACACACTGAACATACATGAAGAGCTAGATAAAGTTAAACTCATCGAATGTGACCATAATAATGGTACAAGTGTATTTTTTTTTTGTAATTGGTGCTATCATTACATAAATATTTCTTCCAGCTTCTTTGTGGATTGGAGGATGTTTGTTACTGAAAACATTAGACACTAAGCCATGAAAACCAAAATAAAAATTCAGGGCCAGCCTCTAGACCTGGAGCATTTAAGTAGAGTATTTAAATTAGTAGTTGCTAAGTAAATGTGCCTTTCAGAATTAATGTAGCTGCTCTATAGTCTATATTATGAAAAGGAAAAGCTTGAATGTTTAAGGAATTTTAGTTACTGGTATTAAAATATGTTCTCTCCTTTGTCTTTTCCTTCTTAAAAAATCAGAAACATTATAATTTCATCTTTAAGAGTCTGATGTTGACATATCCATATTCATACATGAGTTCAGAAACCATTCCATCTTGCTTCTAGTAGTTTTGCAACATCATATTCTTTCTTTTGCTGTTTACTTTAGTTGACACATGGTATTTTTTTAAAGTCAATTTATTGATTTTGTTTCCTGATTCTAAAATAATTTAAGCATAAATTTAAGTTGCAGCATATTTATATTTTGGTTGAGTTTTGTTTTGTGCCTTTCCTCCACTTTATTTTCAGTTTTGCTTTTAACATTCCATATGCACCCACCACTTTTCCCCCACAGTGACCTACCTCAGGATCTTTGTCCTCTGTACAGGCCTGGAGAATGGGAAGACCTGGCTTCTGAAAAGGATATCAACCCCTTCAGTAAGTTCAAATCCCTCAACAAGGAAAAACGGCAGCAGAGTGGAGAGAGAACCATCAGTACAGATTCCAAATCAACAAAAACTTTGGACAAGGCGTCCGATGACACACATACAAAGTCCTTGGACAGCCCTGTGCCCGGAAAGGTAAAGAAACTGGAATCTCCTACAGAGGCCACCAACAAATCTACCCCAATGACAGGGGTCAGCAAGGGACTTCCTGACACAGCATTTGAATCTAAAGCCAAAGAAAACACTCATTTAGTAGAAGATGATGACTTTGTTGACTTGGAAGAACTTTCTTCTCAAACTGATAGTGGATTGGACAGAGGAGACAATGTCAAGGAGTGTGTTGATCCAAGGGATCTAAGGCAAGCTAAGTCAAAAGTCCTCAGTTCTGCTGTGGAAAGGCAGCTGCAGTCAGTTCTGAATGTTTCGGGACCAGAGAGTGATGCAGAACGGAAGGGAGCCCTGGATTTAGAAGCCTGTGAGAAGCAAGATATAATGCCAGAAGTGGACAAGCAGTCTGGGTCCCCAGAAAGCCAAGTGGAAAACACACTGAACATCCATGAGGAGCTTGATAAAGTGAAACTCATCGAATATTACCTTAATAAAAACAAAGAAGTTTCACCGTTACCTGAAAACATGCAGAAAACAGAATCAAATGATGACAGAAGCGTCGAGCCCACAGGGGTAGCCATCACTCTTAGTAGCTCTCTTCCCCAGACAGGGGACCCCGCAACTGAGGGCAAGGAGGAGCTGGATAAAATCAGCCCACCCCTTCCACTGCCACTAGAACCTTCTGAAGAAGAAACTGAGTTTAAGGAGTCTCTGGATTCCTCTTTGGAATCATCTCTGGATAAAAGCTGCCAAGGTGCACAAATGGATAATAAATCTGAAATTCAGTTGTGGCTATTAAAGAGAATCCAGGTACCCATTGAAGGTAAGCCCATCTTCTCAAATCCTTGAAATCTGTTGTATGATTTCCTTTTCAAAACTTTCATATGCAATAGCAGTAAAATTATTTTAGAACACAGACATTGGTCAGTGTAAGAAATGAAAAAATAATAATTTATAAATTATCAAGCATTCATAAGGGAGGGAGGGTGGGTGTGTCAGTCCAGGTAGACTAGAGAAACAAATCCATAGACACTCACGTGTATAAGAAAGAGATTTATATTAAAGTGACCAGATTTTAAGCAGGACACCATTGACCCACGGTGGGGGGGGGGGGGCAGGGGGAAGGGGCAGAGGGAGGGGTCTTGATTAAAAATTTGGTCTACATGGAGCAACAAAAATTTTCATAGAATGCAAAAATAGTATTGTAGTATATTTATTTTAATTTTAAAACACTGCAGGACGTTGTTAAATTGTTAAAATGCGGGACATCTGGTTACTTTAGTTTATATACAAGAACAACTGAACATCAAGAAAGCATCCCAGCCCAGTTCAATCTAAGGTTGTAAGTCCAATATTAGCCCTTGTGTTTGATATCAATCCATAAGCCTGCTTCAGATTCACAAAGCACATGCAATGACACCAGGGCAATCATAAGCCAATGGATGCAGAGTCTGGTGTATCTAGTGGCAGTAGAAGCATCTTAGCACTGGCAGGAGTCTCCCCATGGCTCCTCCAGTTTCCAGGACTCAGGGTCCATCAGCATGCTGCCATGTGTCTTGTCAGCTACAATGTCTCTCAGGGAGTGAGCCAAGAGATAGTGTCTCCTACCTCTAAGATGGAATTACCACATTTTCCAGAATTCTCAGGACAAGGCCATGTCCACACAGAAGTCTCATTGACTATCTCATTGAAAGGCTAGACTCCACCCCTACACTCTTAATCCTCAAATTGACACCAGATTAGGTGACTGCCACAGTGGGGGAGTGAGGGGAGAAATGAGAAGCTGATACCAAGGACTCAAGTAGAAAGAAAATGCCCTCAAGATGACAATGGCAACAAATGTACAAATGTGTTTGACACAATGGCTAGATGTTTGGATGTGATGAGAGTTGTATAAGCCCCCAATAAAATGGCTTAAAAAATTGTGGTAGCAATTATACATGAACTGTGGAGTGATATGGTATCTGTATTAGCTCCCAATCAAGTGGTTTGGGGGAAATGAATGAATGAAAGAAACTGGCAATCTTTGATATCTGTTACAGTGGCACTGTAGCACTGAACTGGCAGCCAAAAGGTTGGCTGTTTAAATCTACCAGCTGCTCAGAAGTGGGGAGATGAGACTGTCAATTCCCATAAAGGATTACAACCTCCAAAACCCTAGAGAGGGTTGCTAAAAAGTCAGAATTGACTAGAAGTCAGTGCGTTTTGTTTTCTGCTTTTTTGTTTTATAGTATTTTATCTATACTTCTTTTTTAAAGGTATAGGTTACATTTTAAAGAAATCTTTCAAGTGACTTTCTTTTAAATCATGGATTTCCAGTGCTGCACTAGTTTAAATTTGTTCGGTTTTTTTTTTTTTTTTTTTAGAATATTTTAGTCCTATACTGAATTGCCTGTGTGATTGGATCTTCAGGGCCATTCTTAATACAAATGGATCTTCCGTATCGGTCATTCGGGGAGATCATAATTCGCCACTTCTTGGTTTTGTCGTGATTTCCAGTGTGTCATTTCTCACGTGTTATAGACCAACCTGAAGCATCCAGAGTTCCTCCCTTTTGTGCTAAAGAAGGTCGGGGAAATGTCATCTGCCTTAGTGAAATCTTGTCATGTGAGGCTCTGCCACTCTGTTTTATCCTTCATCACCAAGAAGGGATTGGACCCTATTCTTGGTAACTGGAAAAACTTCCATGTCACTCAATTTGTCAATATTAAAGACAGCTTTTTCATGTACAATTCAGATATTCTTCCTTCAAAAGAAGAGAAAAGCAAGACTCCTCCCATGTTCCTGTGCATCAAGGTGGGAAAACCGATGAGGAAGTCCTTTGCCGCCCACACGGCCACCATGGCCCAGCAGTATGGCAGGCGCAGGAAGCAGCCGGAGTACTGGTTCGCTGTTCCAAGAGAGAGGTGAGGGGGGTGGGGGGGGAGACACTGGAAATCTGTTGGTCAGACAGATCCTGATTGAGCCTTAATTTTATCATCATCTTTATTTTCTCGAGTCCAATTTCTCATAAAAGTAACTTTATAAAAATTAAAAATAATACATTTAAGAATGCACAGGAGGATATTATTTGAATGATTTTAAAAATTCAGAGCTGATCTTACTACAGCAAATGAAAGGTCGCATTAGCAATTGTGTGCTGAAGTGCTTTTATAGCTTTATACCGAGTTGATTTTTAAAGGGAGGAACATGGGAATGATCTCAAGTACCAGTAATTGGAAGTGCTCTTCTCTTGAGAATAAAAGAATACTGTGGAATAAATCCAAACCCCTCTAAGTGCAGTGGAGAGGCTTGATTGTAATTTTTGAAGTGCTTGTGATTCTCGAGAGCTAACGATTCCTTTGGCTGTAAGGAGGGAGCCATCAGTGAGTCCACAGTGGGAGAAGTGGGGTGTCTGATCACTGTGCTAGCTTTGAGGAACAGCATTATCTCTGCAGCAAAATGTGTTTTTCAATTGCCAGAGGAGAGATGTAATTGGTTACGAGAACAGGGGGGAAAACACTGTGCTCCACAGTTTGTTTCAACGTGTCCATGGCACCTGAGTGGCTTCAAATCATCAACGTTTTTGCTTAGTAGGCCAGGGATCAGCTATTTTTACCGTCAAGAGACCTGGTGTCAGGCATAAAAGCATAAAAATGTGACAGGCCATCAATGAAGATGTCTTTATAATAAATTTTAAAAAAGGAAATGAAATACCTGCAGTCAAGATTAGATTATTTCCTTCTCCATATGTGGGACAGTAAAAATGATTTTATAAAGGCCTTGCAATTGGTTTGTGAAATTGCTCAATTCACCTCTTGCCTTCTCCTTCTGAACACCATCACCTGGCAGTCCTTTTAGCTGACACAGCTTCCAAGAGGAAAGGCACTCAATGAACTTTTTAAAGAATGATTTCTCAATAAACTAACACTAAATCCTACTCACAAGTGTACTTTTTGCCTGAGTTTTGCTCAAAGTAACAATAAAGAGAGAAATCTCATTTTAATAGACAATTTAATGTGAGAAATAGTTAACAGAATGAATTTTCTAAAAGTCTTTCCAAACTCTTAGACAAACAGCCAAGATAATGTGGATGCTGAGAATCATCTGCTTTGTACTTCTTTAATGTATTGCCTATGCTTATAACCCCCACCGTACCTCATTGAAGCCTAAAACTTGAGGTCCTGGGGGAGAATAAAACAAAATAAGTCTTTTACTGTATCAGAAGAATGTTTCCACCAAAGCCATGTAAATTTCAGATGATGTATTCATGGTGGAGCCCTAAAATCAGAATTTCACAACATGACAGTCTACAAATGGAGCAGTGAGGAAAATAAAACACCCAAGCCTTCAGACACAAATTGTGAGCTATGTAGACACCTATTATCTAGCCAGAGAAAGTACTTATCATAGATAGTGTTATCTCTCCTTTGAGAAAATATAATGTTTATAAAATGCTTTTCCCCAGTATTACTGTGATTAATGAGACTATGTGTACAAGAACTCTCGTAGAATAAAGCAAAGCCTGGATGCAGTTATTTTCGTAATCATTTTGTTATTGGGGGTTCATACAACTCTTATCACAATCCATTCATTGTGTGTCAAGCACATTTGTTTATTTGTTGCCCTCATCATTCTTTTTGTGGGGGGGGGGGCATCAATGCCCTCTGGTGGTGGGAGTAAGAGGCCCAGCCTTTGCTCCTGTGGAGTCTCTGCTGGAATTGAAACTCCATCCCAGTGGGCCACAGTCCTGCGCACAACCACTACGCCACTGGGGCTCAGCCCACCCTGATCATTCTTAAAACAGTTGCTTTCTACATAAGCCCTTGGTATCAGCTCCTCGTTTTTTTACGACCTCCCTGCTCCCCCCTCCTTCATGGGCCCTTGATCATTTATAAGTTATTATTATTTTGTCATTTCTTACACAGTCCAATGTCTCCCTTCACCCACTTCCCTGTTGTCCATCCCCAGGGAAGAGATTACTTATAGATCCAAATAATCAGTTCCCACTTGCAACCCCACCTTCCCTCCACCCTTCCAGTATCACCACTTTCACCAGTGGTCCTGAAGGGATCATCTGTCCTGGATTCCCTATGTTTCTGGTTCCTATCAGTACCACTGTACATCCTTTGGTCTAGCCAGATTTGTAAGGTAGAATTGGGATCATGATAGTGGGGGAGAGGGTATGCAATTATGTTACTGTCATTCTTTAACCCAAAAGAAATGGCTAATTATTGAAGTAAAGCTTGTCTTTGACCCCTTTAGTAAGTGGATTTTATGAGCTTTCAAAAGTAGGTCACTTGCTGAATTCCATTAAACTACATTTTATAGTGGTCATGACTATTGAGCCAGAAACTAACCCAGCACACTTAATTGTTTTTTTTTCTTCTTGAACTAATTATTAATTTAAAGGCTGTTCTTGGAGACAAATGCTCCTGCTTTCATGGTGGTAGATTTCTGTATAGCTGTTAAGAAACTGCTTTCCTTGGTCCTTCCTCTACTTTCGCTTCTGCCTGGCCTAGGGGGAATCACATTTTAGTTTAAGCTAGAAAAAGATGGAGCAGTTCTTTACCTCACTTCCACTCAGACCTCCTTCTGTACAGCAGAGATTGTCATTTTTTGACCCAACTGATGGGATTTATCAAGACTTCAGACTCGTCACTAGCCCTGCAATTGCTCAGAGTAGCGCTCTGGTGGGGATCTGGCTGTCCTTCAGATGGCAAACTGAATGTCGGCTATCCGTTTCCTCAAGCCTAACAGTGCTCATGCATCCGTTGGAGTCATCTTGTCATTGGCTTCCCTCTGGGTGACTGCGTTGTTTGGGGGCCTCACAGAGGCGACTTGACTTCCCCAATGCACTGAAGCTCCTGTCACAGGAGAAGAATGCTCTCTGATGTGTCAGGGTTTCACAGATGCTGTCTCTCTTCACCTGGCATTGTTCTACAGACGGAAGGAAAAAACCCGTTTCCCTCGTTCTTTCTTATGATTACTGAGATTATTACTCCATATTTCCCACTTCTCTAGCTCTGTCACCCAATGAAGAGTTTACACAGTAGGAAAATGGTGGTAAGAAGAAAGGACACAATGGTGGAAGCCGGCCATCTGTCTTTACTGACCCCCATGTTGTCTTACATCCCCCCTCCCCCCCACCCCGAACTCATGTCGGTGAATCGTGTTGTTATCATCGGTGCTGGGCAGTGCCAGTGAGTTGGTTCTGGTTCACAACACCCCTCCATACAACAGAAGAAAACACGGCCTGGTTCTGCCCACCTCACCGTGCTTCCGCTGTTTGAGCTGGTTGTTGCTGGCTCTGTGTGATTCTACCACCTGGAGGTTCTCCCTCTTGTCTTCCCGGCACTCCACTTGTAAATACTGACGTTAGAGATGTGAGATCAACAGCTCCCAAATGCAGTGTAAGCTGTTGCTGACCTGATTCTAATATGACCCTTAGGACAGTGTAGCCCTGCACCTGAAGGGCTTCCAAGCCTGGCACATTCTTGAAAGCACCTCAAAGTCTCTTTAAACACAGTGTTTACATTGGCCTTGTCAGTTTTCAGGAGTTTTAAGACCACCCTGGATCCAGCAGAATAGATTGTTTCTTTATGCACATTTGTATAAAGTTAATCAATGTGTGCTCACTTACATGAGAAGGGTCGGCAGTTCTACCGTATTTTAGATGTGTAAAATAGTTTTCTGACATTTGCATGGTCAGTCTTTGTTGTAGGAAGCTATCCTCCTTGAAAACATCAAAATAAAAATTTGGGTATTT
Organism: Nesogale talazaci; assembly: GCA_004026705.1. Lineage (NCBI taxonomy): Eukaryota > Metazoa > Chordata > Mammalia > Afrosoricida > Tenrecidae > Nesogale > Nesogale talazaci. The sequence continues at coordinate 38,124 of PVJH01008229.1, forward strand.
TCCATGAACTTTTTGAAAGCCTCTCCTTTATCATTCAGAATATTGGCACTATCTAGAAGGTTAACACCACGGAAAGGAGTTCTATCAAAAATGGGTGCTTGGCATGGCAGACACTTCTTTTTACACTGTTAGTTTGTGCAGGCCTCTGCTGGATGCCATCTGACAGGTAAGCAGAGGGCCATCATGTCATGCTCTTGAGTCTTGGACTGCTTCTCCCAGTGGGGTGATAAGTCCCAAGTTGGAAAGAAATGTTAAGAATTCCATTTCCCTAGGAAATATGGGCCATAGAATGAGGAGCCTTTACCTCCTTGAATCACAATTTCTTCATCTGCAAAGGTCACTGTGAGAGTTAAGCAATTGGATAATTATTTGCACAATGAGTGCATACTTTATGACAGACCTTGGGCTAGTTCCAGATATATAAGATAGTGTTGCATCCCATAGGATTTCATCAAAACTTTTAAAACGAGTGCATAGCACTTTCTAAATACTGTATATATGTGGGTAGAAGCTGACCTGAATATAAGCCAAGGCAGCTAATTTTACCACCCAAAAAAAAAACAAAAAACCCTGGGAAAACTTATTGACTCACGTATAAGCCTAGAATGGGAAATGCAGCAGCTGCTGGTAAATTTCAAAACAAAAGTAGACACCAATAAAATTACATTAATTGAGGCATCAGTAGGTTAATTTTTTTTAATACTTATTTCAGAGAATAGGCTGAGCCCCGGTGGCGTAGTGGTTGTGTGCAGGACTTTGGCCCACTGGGATGGAGGTTAGATTCCAGCTCCACAGAGCAAAGGCTGGGCCTCCTACTCCCACCACCTGCGGGCAGTGATGCCAAAAAGAAAAAAAAAAACTTATTTCAGAGAATAACTCTAGCACTGTAAGTGGAAAAGAGGGTCAACAAGAGCATATGGTATCAACAATAACTTTAAAAGTAAAAAAAAAAAACCTTAGTTCAATCAGCAACCAAGCTAAAACACAAGAGTTAATATCCTTCAAAACCGAATTCCTCATCATCCTCTGTATGTCCAAACAGAGCTTCAGCTTTAGCTGGTGTGAGGTTATCAACATTGACGGGACCCTCACTCGTTTATAAGCTGAAGGGGTTTTTTTCAGCATAAAAAGGGACAACCAACTTCAGGGATCTACACTTAGCCTCCTCTCTGGGACACGGGCAACAGGGAAGTGAGTGTTGGGACACATTGGACAGTGTACAGTATGAAAATAATAACAATTTGTAAATTATTAAGGGTTCAAGGGGGAGGGAGGGAGGAAGGGAAATATAGGGAGCTGATACTGGCAGCCTGGAGGGAGGGAGGATGTTTTGAGAGTGATGATGGCAATAAGTGTGTAAATGTGACCTGCATACAATTGATGTTTGTGAGGATTGTAATGGGGGAGGTGTTTGAGCCCCCAATAAAATGATTCATTAAAAAAAACGGAGGGAGGGAGAAGGAGGAGCTATACCAAGGGCTCAAGTGGAAAATATTTCTAAATGAAAATGGTAATATGTGTACAAGTATGCTTGATACAAATGATGTATTGAGTGTTATAAGAGCTATAAGAGCCCCCAATAAAATAATTGGGGAAAGAAGCATACATTAAAAAAATGTGCTGAAAAACTAGGCTTATACAAGAGTATATACAAATATATAATTAACTTTCACAGATTTGGATACTGTTTATATTGCAAAGCAAAGCAGAACTGTAGTGTACCTTTTTGCATCAATACTCAAAAAATAATTTTTTTAAATTGCTTTTCAAATAAAAATATTTCACTCATTTTCCATTTTTATGGGCTTTTAATTTCTGGGCTGTTTTATAAGTTAATTACATATAATTCAGCATTTAACATAAGTGTGATCTACAGGAATTTAAGTAGCAGGAATTTGCCAAGTCACGCATAAATGTTTAACGCAAGCTGAAATAATTGGCTAGTGTGATTTGTATAATAAGTAAGCTACTAAAGGGAGACTGGGGTGGTGAGGGAAAGGGGAGAGAGCTAGGAATTGTAGCCATGAGTACTTGAAAATGATTTAGCACTTGAAAGCAATTATGCCAGGTGATTTTAGCCACCACTGAAGATGCAAAGTGGGAGAGCGGGGGATCAGTCCCATAATTCCATCACCTAGATGTCATCACTGCCATTTTCCTAATATTTCACTCCAGACATTAGTCTGTGCCTTTGTTCTTTACCAAATATAAGATCCTCTCACCCCCTTTTGCCACCTGCTTCTTTCTGCTTCATATCTTGTGTATATTTTCCACATCTAATTCTTGTTATTGTATTATGACATGAGGGCTTGAAAAGGTTTTGGGGGTGAAATTGAATTTTCCCAAAACTTTTTTGAAGACTTTTTGTATAGATAAACAAAAATATTACTTATACCCTGAGTTAGTCCGGATAGACTAAAGGAACAAATTTCAGAGACATGCATGTAGGTATAAGGAAAGGGTTTATATACAAAAGAAATGTGACACTAGGAAGGCATCCCAATCCAGTCCTGTGCAAAGTCATAAGTCCAATATTAACCCTATGCCCGCAATCAGTGTATAATGTCTGCTTCCGACTCAGGAAGTCACAGGTCAGTGGGTGCTGAATTCTGGCGCTGGCAAGGGTCTCCCCATGGCTCCTCGCTCCCAGGGCTCAGGTCCATCAACACCATGCCACTCCAGCTTCAGACGTCTGTCTTCATCAGGGCAAAGCCGTGTGGTCTCTCCATTGGCTACTCCAGCCTCCCAGCCACCGCCATTCTGTGTTGCCTGTGGTTAATCATCTCTCTAACTAACTCCCAACAACTGGGGAAGATAGCTTCTCATCTTCACGAGGGAAATACCGTGAGTCTCAGGTGAAAGCCATGTCCACATAGAGGCCTCATCAGCTACTCAATGGCTTTCTCCTGATTAACAGGCCAGACTCCACCCCTACATTTCAATTATAAAATTAACATAAGCACATGACTGCCACATACCCAATTATTGACCAACACCCCCCCCCCATATTAAATTCATGTCCCTACTTTGGGTACTAGGTTGTTTTGAATTTGTTTGCGTAGTAAGCAATGCTGCAGTAGCCATCTTTGGAAATCCTCTATGTGGTCGTCTTAAGTCAAGGCTCTACTTGCAGCTCTTAATACATGGTGTACATGAAAGGGGTTGATGGTGTATGCCCACCAACCTCTTGCAGGCCTGCCCTTTCTCCATAGGCTGGGAAATACAAGTGCTAGTGCTCTCTATCTCTGTCAGTGGATGAAAAATGGTAGCAAACAGGAATTGGAAAATATTTGTTTTTAAATTTAGTTAACATTTGTTATGTAATATTTGCTTATTTAAATGAAAGGTCATTTAAAAGGTCATTTATGAAAGGAGTAGCCTGAGGGCTTTTAATACTGTGAAACTTCTATAAAGGTAGAAAACGTATTTCTGCTTTGACCTACAAATATATACACGTATGTAATTATTAAAACATCCTAAAATGCCACGTTTTTCATCTCGACCTCTAAAAATCAGTAAATCTTCTGGCTTATATACAATAGATAGGGCATGTGGGTTCTCTCTGTTTTAGACCGTTTCTTACTTCACTGTCAGGAATCTTATATATTTTCCAGAATTTTATAGATGTTGGAGGGCTGAGACCCTGGTGGCGTAAGTGGTTGAGTGCAGGACTGTGGCCCGCGGGCTTGGTGGTTCAAATCCAGCGGCAGCTCTCAGGAGCAGCATTGGGTAGTACCCATGACCACCAGAGGCAGTGATGCCTCCCCTGCCCCTAAAAAAAGAAGCTGGAATTGTTTTGTACTTTCAAAATAACAATGAATAAAGTGCACATGGACACACATGTTTTCGGTACAGGTATTCTCTTGGGTCACTACAATTCAGAACCAACAGCATCTGATAAAGGTTTTGAAAGTCTCTCCCCACCTGTGGCTTGAATTTTCACTCTGTTAAGAGGTAGCATTATCTGGCAATTGATGGTATCTCAAATATTCCTGACCAACACATGTTTCAATTTATTGACTCTTCTCTGACCTTCCATATTCATCCAGTTTTCCACATGCATATGAAGGGATTTAAAATACCATAGATAGACTTTAGTTCTCAAAGTGACAGCTTTGTGGTTTTTTGTTTAACACTTTAAAGAAGTATTTTTTTGTGTGATACTCAACTCTCCCAGCACAATCGCTGAAGATAAAATGGGTGCATAAGCAAATTGGTGAAGGAAACAGTTGGTGTCCAGCTCTTAAAGGATGTAGTGGATGGGATCTTAAAGGCTTGAAGTTAAATAAGCAGCCACCCAGCAGTGAAGCACAGACCCATGTGGAAGAAGCCCACCAGTTGGTATGATCAAGAGATGTCATCAGGACTGGGCAATAAAGACCCATAACAAACAGAAGCATATTTTTGAGTACAACGGAGGGTGGGAGAGCAGAGACTCAAAGTCCATCAAAGGCAATGGGACATTCCCTCACAGAGGAGTCACAGGGAAGGGATGAGTCAATAAGGATGCAGTAAAGCACTGATAGAATGCAGTATCCCTCTGGTTCCTTGAGGTTTCCTCAGCCCCCACTCTGACCCCATGCTGCTTCTCAGTCTGGACTAGACCAGAGCATGTATACAGGTATAAATAAGAACAAAAGTTCTCATGACACACAGAATCCAAGAACAGGAATAGGAATAGTGATACCAGATGGGTGGGGGAGTGGGAGGGAGAGGAGGGTAGGAAGGGTTAACCGATCGCAATAATCAACACATAACCACACATACTCCTCTAAGGGAAAGGAGAACAGAAACCATGAGGGAAAGGAGACAGTGGTTGATGTGAGATATGAAAATAATAATTTATAATCGATCAAGGAGTCACGAGGGTAGGGGAGGAGGTAGGGAAAAAAGAGGAGCTGATGCCAAGAGCTCAATAGAAAGTAAATGTCTAGAAAAGAATGATGATGGCAGTACATGTACAAATATGCCCAATACAGTTGATGCATGGATTGTAATAAGAGTTGTAGGAACCCCCAATAAAATGATCTTTTAATAAAATAAATAATAAAGAGGTCTTTCTCAGTGGATTTTCCCATTTTTACAAAGATATGACTGTGAGATCATCACTCAAAGTATGGTCACCACTCCTAAAAACTCAAAAGAGAACTTGAAATAAACTAGTCTACTAGCTCCATTCTCGGTTTCCTCAGATCTCAGAATGGGCAGGAGGGTGCAAGGCCTGCGCTGTGTGCTCTCCCTAACTCAGTGTGCTCGATGCTCTCCTGTTTTCTCCCTTCACTCACTTCACTTCTCTGTGCCATGTATTGTTACTTTCCATTTCACACTTTGATACAGCACTGTGCCCACACTTAGCCATATGGAAAACTCTGTTTATCTCATTGGACATCGCTCAACTGTTGGCCCTCGGATCAGCTGCGTCTCTGCCAATATGAGGAGAGTGATTGATATTTCATGGATGGCATCCAGGAGTGCTCATTAATTGAATTGAGTTGAGCTAATCAGAAAATTATTTGGAAATAAGGAGCTAGACTAAAATTTCCTCTAGATCTCTTTCTGTCTGTTGTCTCTCTGGTATCAGACGGTCTAACACAGTTGTAGGTGGGCCCTCTTGCTAGAAGAATTCCTCCCTAGAGTCAAGCGTTTTTATATGGTATCATTTTTGCCTAGTCAAAAACAAAAATGCAAACAAAATCCTGTTCTCCAAAGCTCGTATCAGAAGATTCGGATAGTGTATTTTACAGTACTCGTTATGAACATAGCACCTCATACCTAAAATACCACAGTTTCCTATTTGATGGTGCTTCCCCTTAGAATTCCCTACCCCCCTCAGAATCTTATTTTCTGCATGACAGCTGGGTTAATCTCCATTTAAAAGATTTAATCCTGTTATATTGCCACAGAAAATTCTCTAATAATTTCTGACTTTCTTGAAGATTAAAGGTTAAATCGATAGGATTTTTTGTGCTTATTTTATTGGTGCAGCATAGCTACGTGGGAAAGATGATGCTTTTTTATTCCTGTGGAAAGCTGCTGTCTCAGAAGCCCACCAGGGCAGCTGGCTTTGCCCAATGGTGTCACTGAGAGTCGGAATGGACTGGGTGGTGGTGGTGAAAATTGCCTTCATTAACTGTTATCGCAGTGCTATTCATTGAGCTTATGAAATTTTCAACCCCGGCATTGTTTTTTCTAATATCTCCCACATTCTTAACAAAAGTTCATTCTTCTCTCAGCAGTGAGTCTTTCTTTCTCTAACCCCTAATGACATGTGCTCTCCATAGGCTTGCCTGTTTACAATATGTCTGGACCTAAGCCTTCCAGTACTTAAAAAAAAAAATCACCCCTACATTAGTAAGCATGGTCACTTTATTGTCCTTGCCAAACATACCTAAAGGCTTCTCTTGCTTGGCATCTTCTTTTAACCCAGTATTCCTGATCTCAGCTTTCCTCTGCAATGCTGTTTTCCAAAATGATATAACCGACAATGATCTTTTCCTAGAGAGGCCATGGTGGTCTTCTTCCAAGCTGCAACTGAATGGCGAATGACGCACAGGCGACCTCTAGACACTGGGTGTGTTAGGCTGGGTTGTCTAAAGAAATATGTTTTTTCAGGAGCCCTGGTGCCCCAGTGGTTTCAACATGTGTTAACAGAAAGATCACTGATCTGCTTTTGTAAATAGCGAGAGCCTCAGGAGCCCGAGGGGAGTGGTTCTGTCCTGTGCCGTTGAGTCACTCCAAGTCAAACCCAACTCAACACCAGAGAGTAAAGTCAGAGAATGGGGCTTGTGCTACCTTGATTTGATACCACTCTTTTAGCCACAGTCTTTGTAGCTTCCACCAAGTGACTGACCTGGGGATATGGAAGCAACTGGTCAATTTTGCAATTCCATGGATATAAAGTGAGCCATCTCAGAGTCACCAAAGGGAAGAGCCAGCAATGGAGTGCATTTCTTACAACCCAGGATCTGGGTGTGCAAGGCTTGCTGGAGTTGGCGGCGACGCCGGTGACCTCAGAGACGGTGAGAGGAGAAAATGGTGGAGAAGCGGCAGCAGCCAAGATGACAAACAGCACCGAGAGCACAGAGCAGAGCGGTGGGTTTCCTAGCCCACCGAGCAAGTAAAGCCAAATGCCTTCAGGCAGGAGGCTCCCTGCCAGCGGGATTGCCTCTGGGCACTTAATTTGGGGAGCTAGAGCTGAGAGTCTTCAATCTGAGGCTCATGGTAGAGTGTTACGTCCTTGGAGCCCTTGAGAGCAGTCCTGAAGCAGCTTTGTAACACTTGCCTGAGCTGGCCGGGGCCCAGCCGGGACCAGAGAAGCATGCCTGCCCACCCTGCAGAAAAGAGTCACTCCTGACCAGAAGAACTGCTGTATTTTGGCCATATCTGATCCTGAATTGCAATCTGTTCCCTTCCCCAATTATACCCATAACTATGAATATTGTCTGTGAGTTCTCCGCCATTGCAGTCAAGTGCTGAACCTAAACGAGGTGTGGATGGTAGGGTTGGTGTCAGAATTGGTAAAGGAGGTGAGATCTCATAGAAGGGTCGAGGCTGATAGTGATTCTCCTCCTTCCCCATATGAAGTCAGATGAAATCGCACACACACACACACACACACACACACACACACACTATGCCCGGGTTACAGAACTAAAGCTGATATTGGCACCCCAGGTTGGGTCTTAGGCTGTTGACTACAAGGTCAACCAGCTGCTCCAGGAGGCTGCTCATAGAAAGATTTACCATCTCAGACAGCCTGTGGGAATATGCTATGAGTTAGAATCCACTCCAGGACAGTGGATTTGTCTTTGGTTCATTTAAAGACTGTAGGGGACTAGTATTTTTCACAGATGTAAACATGACAAGATCAAAGAACTTGTGGCTTCAGTCAACAGGTACCAAAGCCAGATTTGTATTAAAATCATCTAAGAGGCTTTGCTCCAAAAGGGTAACCACTTTCTTCCCTAGAAATTATTCTTCTTCGGATTTAGGTTAGAAGCCTAGAATCTAAATATGGTACTCAGAAAATACTTTAAAGTGAGAAGGAAATGAAGTCTCGGAGATTTTTGTTACACAGAGCTGAGTTCTGCTTATTTGTGTTGTGTAGCCTTTCAGCCTCTTTTCTTTTTTGTTTTTTTTGTTTTGGGTTTTGTGTGTGTATGTGTGTGTGTGTGTGTGTGTGTGTGTGTGGCATCACTGCCCTAATGGGAGTAGGAAGTCCAACCTTGCTCCTGGAGAGCTGCTGCTGGATTTGAATCGTCAGCCCTATGGGCCGCAGTCCCGCATACAACTACTACACCACTGGGGCTGAGCCTCAGTCTGTTTTCTAAGGGTGGATTAATGTAGCAACATCACAGTGGGTGATTAGATGTGGCGGGTCAGTTCTGACTCAGAGCAATCTTTTGTGCACCAACAAAAATTGCTCTGTCCAGTGCCATCCTCAGAATAGCAATGTTTGAGCCTATTTTTATAACTATTGAATCTGTGTGTGTGTGTGTGTGTTTATAAATTTACTAGAAGACTGTAGGAAGTTTGTGGGGAGATGGAATTAAAAGATAATGGAATCTCCCGCAAATATTTCAAAGTCTACTCATATATAACTGGGTTTGTCGACATAATATACACTTTTACAAACTGATTCTATACAAAAGACCTCCTCTGTCTGCCATTAAAGATTGTACCTGCATGTATTTAGAAAGCATACATGACTTTTATAAAGATAAAGGAATCATTTTAAAAGTGTTTTCAACATTTTTTTTGTTTTGGTTTTTGTGTGTTTTCCATGTTGGGGCTTATCTCAGATGTATTTTGTCACTGAGGTAACCCTCTTGAGTTTTTGTATCTGTTTTCCAGTATAGGAAGCCCAGGATTGATGAATCTATAGAGACAGCAAGTACAATATGGGTTTCTGGAGAGTATGGTGGGGGTTGGGGGTGGGGGTAGTAAAGGAGAGCTGATAGCAAGGAGTTTAAGAAGGAAGAAAATATTTTAAAACTGATTGTGATAGGAATTGTGAAATTCTCCTTGCTGTGACTGAACTAGGGAATGATATCTGTATTAGCTCCCAATAAAATAATTTTGGTAAAAAATATATTTTCTCCTCTGAAATTCATTTTACCAGTGGGACTATATCCAACTCCTAATGACCTTCAGTAAGACTGAACAAAGTGATCTTAATTGCGCGCTCCTTAGGAAATAAAGGGCAAATTAAAGGAATCACAAGCTGACCTAGATTCTAGCATGGAATCTTTAACCATAGTTAATGCTCAATTCCCTGATCCAAAGTCACCTTGCTCTTAATAGAATCAGGGCCAAATAGGAATCTTTAATGGCATTGGAGGACAGAGTGCCAAGATGGCCATAGTGCTGAATAGTCTTTAAAGTATCGTACTCTCTGGAACGATTCAAGTCCTGTTTGGCCAAAGCAGGTGTATTTCGGTATACAAAGCCTGTGGTGTTGACACACCTTTATGCCATGCTGTCATCTTGCTCTAAGAGTCCTTGGATGGCTAAAACAGTTACGCAGTTAAGCGCCTGGCTGACTACCAGCTGTTTGAACCCACCCAGAGGTGCCCAGGGATCTGCTTTTGAAAGCGGTCCGCCCTAACCCCCACTGGAGCAGTTGCGTTCTGCACACGTGGGGACCCCAAAGTTGCAATCAACTCACCGGCCACCAGCGACACTCTTCCTATGATGTTTTAAGGTGAAAAGACCACTTAAAAAGCAGGGATGGAGCTTTGGGAGAGGGGAAGGTTCTAGAAAGCAGTTCCTAAAGAAATACCTTCATTTTCTCTGCATGTCATAGGAGTTTTGGAGACCCATGTTATATGCTTTCCAAAGCTCATGGCCATCAAATTGATGCTGACTCATTGCAGTCCATTCAGACAGAGTAGAACTGCCTCTGTACACTTCTGAGGCTGTAAACCTTTATGATGGTAGAAGGCCTCATCTTTTTCCCTGTTACTGGCTTAGTAGTCACTTAAGTATTTTTTTTTTTTCGAAAAGATTCGTTAAAATCTTTTTGTAGTAATAGTGTGCCCTCATGCTTCTCCTCTCTAGGAGAAGAACTCCACTTTTGTTTTATTAATGGATTCTAGGTGATTCTCAGACCTCATCATTACCTTTCAAAAGCATCTTATGAAGCAGCCACGCTCCAGTAACTCCAGTTACCAGCTTTGGCAAACGGATGCCTTAATAGGTCACTTTGTCGCCAGGACGGAGCTCATTAAAAAGTAACTCCCTTTATAAGGGATCCCTTCGCCCACCGGGGCCAGCTGCGCTTTCCAGAAGAAGAGTGCCAGCACTTTGGAGAGTAGCGTGGGGCCCATTCCCACTGCAGGCCGATCTCTGCCAATGGGGGCAGCACACAGTGTTTGGGAGTAAGTATGCAGGAGCAGGGATGGTTTGTCCTGGGCATCACAGTCAGGACTGCAGTGAGTGGTACAGGTTGTAACCCTAAATGCCTGCAGGGGCCGGGCTGAGAAATGGAATTATTTTTAATTGCAGAAGGGCATCGTTTCTGCACACTGCAGACTTACTGCTTTGTGAGACCAGGGGCTGGATGTTGCTGGAGCTTCCCTTCTTTAAAAAAGTCCAGAATATAGATATGTGTGTAAAATCTGCCCACTACTTAAATATGGGCCACTGTTTAATTTTTTAAAGAAACGGGTGGATGGCTTAAATGGAATATCCCAATGCTTACTGGATATAGAGTCTTTGCTGCCAGCCTCAGGCCTCTGGCAGTGATATGAAAATACATGTTTGTTGGAGTAAGTTTCAGCTCATAGTCAGTGTGTGTGACTGAGTCGAACTGCTCCATTGAGTTTTCTAGGCTGCAGCCTTTATGGAAGCAAATTCCCAAGGCTTTTTCTTATAAATCTGTGGGGTAGGTTAGAGCCACTAACCTTTGGTTAGCAGGCGAGCACTTGACAATTATGCCACCTGGATTCCTATGTTTTTACTTGTATTTGTGTGGTCCTTTTAAGAACTATAAATATTTTTTTGACCAATGCTCTCAAAAGCTTCTCTGGTGAGTCAGCACAGAGAAGTGCGTTTAGTTGATGTTTTGTGGAGGAGTTGGTACTTCTGATAGTCCCTCTGTGGTTGTGAGGTGCCTTGTGGAACAGAACACTTCGTGGTCCTCTGCGCCCTCTTCTCAATTGTTCCCATGCTTGAGCCCATGGTTACAACTACTGTGCAAATCTAACTCTGGGGCTGTCTTCATCTTTTCCCTGGCCCTCTCCCAAGCATGAGCTCCTTCTCCAAGAACTGGTTCCTCAAAGCATGGGACACAAAGCCTCACTCTCCTGGCTATTCGGGAGCACGAGGACTCTAATAATGGGCATGGTACCAGGGTAAGGAAAACCAAACCATCCGTCTCTCTTGGAGTTACGGAGTGTGGAGACCAGATGGTGTGTTGTAGGGCAAGACAAATCATCTTCCTCCCTGTTTCAGGTTTTAACCATATACAGATCAAAACTCCAGGCTAGGCTGATTCACCTGGGCAGTTTTCTGGCTACCACCTTAGAAGTCCAGGCATACTCTGTCCTGGTGGACATCTTTGTGTGGACTGAGAATAGAACCTCTGGAGTCTCAGGTTCATCAGCAGATGACTATCATCATAATGGACAATGCCAGTGAGTGGTGGCCGGTATGGATAGCCACTTCCGGAACTTGTAGGTCATTCTCTGCCCCACCCTTTTCTTGTCTTCTCTCAGTATTCCCCACATCCTGGGCCACGATGTACTTTGGATTATGCTTCTTTTACTATTGCGTTTAAATGGTTTGGTGTCCCTTGTTTATAGTTTTTATAGACTTGTTTTTATAATTGTTTGCAATTTTGAAATCAAGTTAATATGTTGAGGGTTATACTTTGTGAATACCTCTAGCTGCTTACATCTCCCCGCCAAGTAGGCTGTTTTAAGCCAGTACTGCTTCAGCGGCTTCTGGGTCCATCTCAGTCAGGTTCATTGGTTTCTGTGGTAGCTAGGTTTTGAATCATCCCATTGAAGAAGCTTTCTAAAAGAAACTTATTTGAAATATAATGTACTCCTTGCACATTTAATTCTCTTGGTACCAGCACGAGGGAGCAGGTTTTCTTATTCTAATTTTTTTAAGTTTAAAAAACCAAAGGAAGCTTCCTATGCTTATTCTATGCCATTGCTATGTTTGAAAACAATACTACCCACTATAGCTGGTAGGGAGCCTTACTCAATAGATTGTAATTATACCTCAAATCTATGGACCTAAAGTAAGACGAGTAGAATAAGGTTTTGTTCCAAGTATCAACTCTTAGATTTTTCCTCGAGTTTTATATCCCTCTGTTTAGTTAATGACAGGCTTCTGTAAGAATGACACCAGGGTGGTAGAACACTCGAAAAGGAGAGAGGAAAACCTATTGGATAAGATCTGAGGTTGATCCCAGTCCCAGCCCCAGCCTTGTGGGTGGCCTGACGCAAGTGAATCTGTGTACCTGCATCTGCCTCTTCATTAAATAGGAATTATAATAACTGCATACCCCCATGGGGTCTTTATGAGGGGGAAATGAGCTTATCCATGCACTAAATGAAAGCTCATTGTTGTTGCTGCTCCTGCCACTATTCTCCTAATATTTGTGACAATTGTTGCATCTGAGGTAAGGCTGCTGTCTCTCAGGATCTGAATCACTGACCTTCTTGAGTTTATACCAACGATGTCAAATGTATCTAAGGCGGGTTTGTGGCTTGAATATGCAAGGCTGAAACCCTGAAGGAACCTTGTGTGAAAGATCTTTGAGGTTGTGAAGAAATCTGATTAAAAGGAAATCCTTAACCAAACTTGAGGGCCAGGGTTTCGATGTTAACTCATTGCGGATTGGTGGGAACTTGTTTATGGCAGGAGTGTGTGTGTGTCCAGCTTCTCTCCTTGCCCCTCGCTGGTCCACATCATGTCTTATCTCGATCAGGTTATAACCCTCTCACCAACGCCTTTGTGTCTGGACAGATCATTTCCTGGCTTTCCCTACTTGACTCCAGGCAGTCTTTCTAAATGACTGGCTCGCAGGCCAGCCTCCCACCTGTGGCTCTAAACCTTCGTGTTGTCCCCAACTGCTCCAGCACTGCTTCTCAAGCTCCAGCCTACTTCTAAAAGGTCCCCATAAGTGTATCTGTTCCAGGCAGGTGCCTGGTGGCTGCTTTTGCCAGTTGGTTTTAAAGGGCTGAAGTCAACTCATCTTTTTCTTTTCCTTTACTTAGCCTTTACCTGGAGCAGTGCCTGCATGTTGTTAACTGCCTTTGAGTTGACTCAGACGCACAGCAGTTTCATAACCGAATGAAACGTTGCTCCCCTTTTCCAGCAGTACGGTCTGCTGTGAGTTCATGTGCCTTCATGTCATTGAGGACTCCCCTGGCCTTGGCTCACCTGCCACATGACCAAGCAGCGTGTTCTCCTTCCCGCACCGCTTCCTTGAGACGTGATGCCTTAATCAAGTAACATGTCGGACAGAACTCGGTTGAGCTTCAGCAGGCTATTAGTTGATTTTCAGGAGTAGACCACCAGGCCTTTCTTTCTAGTCATGCTTGGTGTGAAATCACCCCCAACACCTGCCCACCAAAGGGGACCCTGCTGGTATCTGAAATACTGGTGTCATAGCTTCCCGCATCATATCCCGAAGAAGTCATAGCTTTGAAAGCACCATTCCAATGTGGTAGCTGAATTTTGTGCTCATGTCCTTTAAATGCATATTAAAATGAACGGTCATCTTCTTCTATGGACCTTTGAAGTTTGGGGAGGTGTCCCTGCCGGGCTCTGGGCAAGAGTGGCCGCTGGATATGGTCCAGGCACTTTGTCTTGTGTCCAGGGCCCTCTGTGATCTAGTTACAACATTTCAATCACAAGCCATTCCATTAAGCAAATGAGTGTCCTCTTTCTCTCCCTCCCTCCCTCCCTCTCCCCTCCTGCCTTCAGTCGGGAGTTCCTCTGCTGCACATAGGCCTCTGTCGCTGTCGTGTTTGTGCTTTTAGGATTCTTTTCGTTGACTCCACTCCACCTGTGCTCTCGAGGACTGGGTCTGGGTCTCCCCAGTCTCAGCAGCCCACAACCCTCTGCAGCAGCCGTTTTTCTAAGTCTCTCAGGGCCTGGCTGCTTCGAGATCCCACAGCACGGGGCTACTCTTGCTCAGTCGGTGTCAGCGGCAAGGCCCGTGCTGTGTGTGTGTTCCTGTGGCTGGGAGTCGGCCTACTTCCTTACCCCACATCATGTCCGACCCTGACTTCCACTCACCATCACCCTGTGCACACAGAGCCACGACTTACATGCTTCCCCAACAATATACTGCCATCTCCCCCCTGTGTGTAAGTGATGTGCCTCTTCCCTGACACTCAGCTTGACCGTGGACTCAGGGAAGCCTTTGCTAACTCCGACGTGGATGCTTCTTTGCTGGCTTCTCTGGAGCATTCCGCTTAGTTAAATAACTGGGATGGTGGGATAACACCAGTCTGCACACAGAGACCTGCATGCTCTGTTGAAGGAAAGACCCTCGGAGCAGACAGCTGGACTCGAGAGGGCACTGGAGGAGAGGCGATATCGATGTGTCCTACCATCGCTGAGGAGGCATTAGAGAGATTTTAAGCCCTCTAGGTGAAATGATCTGATTTGCATTTTATTCTCCCTCTCTGCCATTGCTTGTTGGGCTCCTTCCAGGATTGAGTCTGCTGCTTCCTGCATAAATATTAGCATTTCCCAGCACTCAGCACTTGGCCTCTGTTCACAGGCGCCCGTTGCTGGTCGTCAGCTCGGAGACCTGGGTGGCCGTGAGTACTGGGAACTGTGTTGGCTCAGCCACAGGATCGGGGAGTGCCCTGTGGCACCCGAGGTCCGAGAAGCCCAGTGACTCATCAAGACCAGAGGTAAAGTCACCAGCAGGCTCAGGCAGGGAACGAGGAAGAGCGAGGGCTTTGAGACATTGCTGGCTTGACAGTCGGTGGCTTTGGAGGAGATAACCTGAGAGACATTGGAAGGGAGGGAACAGGATGTAGAAGCCCCGCCTCCTTCAGAAAGTACTTGAGGCGGGTTTACTAAAGCATCTATACTAAATATCCCCACAGAGCCCCCAAAATAAAAACAACCACCTCCCTGTCGTCAAGTCAATTCTGATTCCTGGCACCCCGACATGGCAGGTAGAAGAGCCCCGAGTGTTTCTGAGATTGCAGCGCTGCCAGGAATAGAAAACCTCCTCTTCTCCCCCCCCCCACCCCCCCCTTCCGCCAAGCCCCTGGTGACTTCAAGCTGTCACCCTTGTGGGCAGCAGTGCGGTGCAAAGCTGTGCAGACAAGTGTGGGACTCGATGAATGACCTGGAAGAAGTGGGGATGGACATCTTGAAGGGACACCGCCGAGGAACGAGCCCATCCAGAGTATAGCAAAAAAGGGCCTAAACAGGTAGGAGAGAAGCGACCAACTTCTTTAGAAGACAGAGAGTGGATGGATGGATGGACAGACGGGAATGCATTGTTGAGAGCAGTCATTGTGGAGGCGGGTGGGTAGGCCAACTGGGAGCAGAGCTGCAGGAAGCCGAGCTCTGGAGTGCAGCCCATGGCGAGTGCTCAGTGGAAGGAGGTTTCTTCAGGCCAAGGGCACGTGCTTCAGCTGTGACCCACAGAACCCAAAGAAGCAAACCCAGCAGCCTGCATCACCCTGTCGCAGAGTGAGCAAGCGAATCTTTTGTTTCTGCTGAGCAGTGCAGACGGGCCAGAGCAGAGGTTCTCAACCTGTGGGTCACGACCCCTTTGAGAGTTGAATGACCCTTTCACATAAGGGGTCACATAAGACCACCGGAAAACACATATTTTCCTTGGTCTTAGGAACCAAGACATTGCTCCTCTGTCCACATGCACCCACATATGAGAATCGTGCTTGAAAACTGTTACACTTCACCATACTTCAAGACAAACTTTCATTGATTTGTCATTAGGAATAAATATTTCTCAATATATAATTACATATTGTTTTTGTGATGAATCAGTGTGCTTCAACTATGTTCAACTTGTAACAATGAAAACATCCTGCATATCAAATATTGATGGGATGATTCATAACAGTAGCAAAATGACAGTCATGAAGTAGCAAGGAAATTAATTGTATGGTTGGGAGGTCACCGCAACATGAGGAGCATGTTAAAGAGTTGTGGCAATGGGAAGGTAGAGAACCGCTGTGCTGGGGGTGTGAGTAAGCCGGAGATGTAAACCTTGGTGGAGAAGTGCACGCAACCCAAACCCGACTCATTGCCATCGCGGCCAATGAGACAGAGAACCTGCAGGACTGCCTCCACCTGCCTCTGTGGGTTTCCCGTCCACCACAGTCACTCTTTATGAGAGTAGGCAGCCTTGTGTTTCTCTCCCACAAAACAGCTAGTGGTTTTGAACCGCTGAACTTCCTGTTAGCTGCCTCACTCACCGCCATGACACCCCCAGGGCTCCTTTACAGGAAACCAAGAGGGGCGGCTTGTCTGGGGAAAAAAGAGAAGAAGGCGTCCAGGTGAGAGTGAACTCGGCATGGCCACTGGGAAGCAGGTGAGGTGGAAGGCCGAAGTGCAGGAGGGAGCCTTTTGATGAAAGCGGTTCTCAACTTTCCAAAAGCCGATATCCTTTCAAGTGTGGTGACCCCCCCAACCATAAAATTATTTTCATTGCTACTTCATAACTGTCTTTTTGCTATTGTTATGAATCCGATGGCCCCTGTGAAAGGGTCATTCAATCCCCAAACAGGTTGAGAACCGCTGATTCAGAACTTAAAGCTGATTTCAGAAGGTAAACTGAGTTCTGGGAACTAACCACTAAGAGAACCCAAAAAGAAAGGTCCCAGGATAAGGCTACATGGGCTATAGTTACCCTGATATAGAAGGAAGAAAGGTAACATCCTGTGTTCTGCCTCTCCCTCCCCAGTGAGACAGTGATGGCCACCAAGGAAGGGTGGAGCCTTGAGACAGATGCCTCCCAATGGGGTCCCAGGGGCTCAGAATGTAAAGCAAGTCGATTTCAAACAAATTAAGATTTTCTCTTAATAGGATAGGTAGCATTTTAATTCTTGGTTGCTTTCCTGCTCTGTCTGCATGGGAGTAGAAGAGAAAACGAGGTGGGAGGCTTTTTGGACAGCCTGGCCTGAAAGAAAAGACACGGAGCGGCGTTCCTGCCAGTGTGGACTTTTTCACTGCACTGGGTGTTTCTGAAAGTTGGGGTGACCCTAGTCATTGATAAGACAAAGCTCAGGGCTGGGAAAGGAGAGGTCCCTTTTGGGATAACTGCCATGCACCCTGCAGCCAAAGGAGCCACCCAGAGAAACGGGGTTGCGATGCAGTTCCTGGCTTCACAGTGCCCACCAAGCACAGAGCACAAGACCGACTGGGATGGCAGTACAGCAAGCCTGTGGGTGGAAGGTCAGAACCGGAATTGGGGAACTGGCAAGATGTGCTTTAGGGCCCTCTTATATACATTTCACTAATATTGCTTTAGCTCAATTAATAAAAACCAAGGAAGTATTGCCATATCCCATGAGAGTTCTGATAGTGCACAGAAAGAAGAATGTGTCTGAAACCCTTGGGGGTTAGCCCTTATCTGTGACGGACCATAACATTTCCATGGCTGGGGTATTTGAACACCTTGGTCAGTCTTAGGAATCCGAATCTGTTTTCTCACCTTTAAGTTGGGCTTACTAATATCTGCCTTTAATGATGCTATGCAGGGTTCTTGAGGCAAAGGAATCCCTTCTTTTCGTTGTAGGTAAGTGATAATTAACTTGCCGGGTTACTATCTTCAAGTTCAGCGTAGTTCAAAACCACCAGCTTCTCCGTGGGGGAAGATGAGGCTTTCTACTCCAGTGAAGAGTAGAAATCCACAGGCTCAGGTCTACTCTGGCTGGGGCATTGCCGTCAGTCAGGATTAATCTGGTGGCAGCAGGTTTGATGTTGGAGTGCTTCCCCAGCATAGGTTTAAAACGTAAGGTCACTCGTCTGTGAAATGTCAGTGTTCCTAACTCTGGTCCCTGATCCTGTGATATTTTGAGAATACCTCTTTTTCTTCCTTCTCTGGAGACCAAGAAGCCCATGACTTGTCATTTTAAAAGATGGCCCTGACTACAGAATGAGCCTCTGCAGGGCGCCCCCCACCCCCCACCCAAGCCTAGCCGCCCAACTGACCCTGGCTGAAAGTGCAGTCATCGTGGGAGAGGCCAGGGATGAGCCACCTACCTGGACCCCTGCCGGTGCAGCTTTTGCTCTTGACTCCACTCTTTCTAAAGGGAGCTTTCCAAGGGGCTGGGGAAGAAACGGCATTTGTTTCTTCAAGTTCGAGAAAGGATGACACATACAAGCAAGAATGCATTATGTCAGCATTGACCTTGCAAATTACAGCCACCTTGTTACAGCTTCTAAAGGTCTCATGCTCATACATAAGAAACCACTTCATTGCCCCAAGTGGCACGGTCAGAGTTTCAGCCCCAGCAACATACTATGCCCAATTCTTCCTGCCCTGAAAGCAGTGGTGGTATTGAGGTTCATTGGTTCAAATGGTAGTCTCCTCCCAGCCCCTGGGCAACTTTCCCCTCAGCAAACTGGCAGTCCTGTGGGCTTATTTTGATTTGGACCACATCAATTCATCAGAGGGAATTTTCCATTTCAAAAGAGAAGTTAGGGACTAGATTTTTCTTTCCCAGGAATTCCTTTGACAATTATGCAAATCTTTCTGCTCTCGCACCCCCTCCATCTACCTCTTCCGAATGCATTATGGGAATGAGTTGTGGCCACCACGCAGGAAATCTCCAATAATATTTTCCTATTAGAAAAATTCCACTTTAGGCTTATTTTAAAAAGAGCAAAATACCTTCATTACTAGAAATATGGCCAATTTTTAGAATAGATTCCTTCACTAAAAACTTTAATAAATTTCAGTTGTTTGGTTGAGTAAATTCTTTTCATGATGTGCATCCCTCCGTCATATCTAAACAGTGAATATTTAACTCCGGGCGCAGGGTGTTTCCCTCTCTCCCTTGCAGCCCAGTACAATGATATCCACGAGGTCTCGGTGTTGCTCAGCAGGCTTGCTTTTCACTCAGTGTTTATGCTTCTCTAACAGAGGAGACAGAGCCCGGGGTGTGGGAAAAGACAAGACTGCAGCCCTGCTTCCCTCCCGCCTGCCACAGCCAGTGAGCACTAGTCACAGGAGAACACATGCCAAAGGACAGAGAGTCAGCTTTCCATGACGTTGAATCCAGAAAGTGATCAAAGTGTGTCTTGTGCGTGACTAGGAAGTGAAATGGGAAATGCTTCTGAATCTCAGGTAGGGAAAGGGGAGGACTTTTCACTTTTTGTGTTGCATAGGAGAAAGAACCCCGATTCCTACCTGAAAGATTAAGTCCTTGCTGTGAGACTGACAGTTGACGTCAATGCCCCCCTAATTTATCTTTAACAACTAAATGATGTCCAGTTTTCCTGCCAGCACTAGCATTCCAGGAGTGAGCTCCATGAGGGCAGAGTGATGGGCACATGGTGGGTGTCTGGCAACTATTTCTTGAAGTCTGCGTTATGTACTGCCCCTTTTGTCAGAGATACCCAGACACACTCCTGCATAGTTGCGTGAGTGGGGTTTCTTCACTTGTTGCAAAGAGAGTGACCACCCAGCAGACAAACAGATCCATGTATCATGCAAGCAAGAGAACATGAGAATGAAGTTAAATGATTTAGATTTGTAATCGATTTTGAAGGGGATCGGTAAATGCAAGAATCTGAATCAGCTCCTATAGGACGCAATGTTAATTCTCTGATTGTGTAGCTTAATGAATTTTATCTAAAATGAGGAAAAGCTGGAGAGTCTTGATGCTGCCATGGGTTAAAACCAAAACAAAACATGGTCCCATATTAAAGGGACTAGGGTGATGTCCCATCATTTTTGGTTAAACAATGTTCATGTCTTTTTCTGTGTTTAGACGTGGTTATGTAGTGGTTTTGTTTTCACGGTCATTCCTCGTGGTCATGCAATGACCTTGTCTGATGCTGATGATCCATGAACTTTTACATTCAGCAGGACACCAGAGGGATGCTGGAAGTGCCTGGCCATTTCACAGTCAAGGGCCTTCCTCCTATTCACATGGGGCTGAGTTCCCCGAGTCAGTTACTGTCCTTGTTAAGTGCCATCCAGTTCCCACTCATGCTGTTTTTTTTTTTCAGCCTTCTGATAACCTATGGTATGTTTGATATTCTTCACCAAAACCATAATGCAAAGGCCCCAGTTCTTGTGTGATTGCACTTATTCTGTATCCTGTTCTCACATGTCTATGAGAAAACACCATGACCTGATGAAGTAAATTTTAGTCTTCAAAATGACATATTTGCTTTTTTCCATCTTTGTTTTAATATAGATTTTTTATTGGGGGCTCTTAAAACATTTACTACATCATTGCCATTAAGAATATTTGTACACATGTTGCCACCTTCATCTACATTAACTACTTGAATCCCTCCAGTATAAACTCCTCTTCCCCTTTTCTCTAGTTCTTTATTTTTTTATTCCAACTCCCCATACTTTTCCTTCCCCCTTCTCCTCCCCTATGAACTTCCAATAACTTACAAATTGTTATTACCTTTTCATATCTTACACTGTCTAATGTGTCACTTCACTCACCACCCCCCACCCATTGTCCACACCCCAGAGGGGAAGTCACATGCAGGTCCAAGAAATTTGTTCCACCTTTCTACTCTACCATCCCTCCACCTTCTCAGTGTCACCACTCCCCACTAATTTCAAGGGATTATCCTAAATTTCCACGTTTTCGATTCCAATGTGCATACCCTGGTCCAGCCAAATCTGTCTGACAGAATTGGGATAATGATAGTTGGTGGGAGGGAGCATTTGAGAACATTTCATTGCTACTACATTTCACCTAGACTGGATCATCATCTCGCTACAACCCCTCTGTAAGAGGATGTCTCTTCACTTATTGATGGGCTCTGGGTCCCCAATCTGAACTCCCCCTCACTTATAATGATATATTTTTTAGGTCTTTGATGCTTGATACTGGATCCCTTTCACTCCTCGTGGTCATACAGACTGTTGTGCTTCTTCCATGTGGGCTCACTTCTTAGCTAGATGGCCACTTCATATCTAATGCAATATGTCCTCTGATTTCCTGACTGCTGTTTTCATGCTGGGTGTGTGCACCTGCAGATGAAATCCTTCTTTTATCTATTCCCCTTTTATCATGAGTGTTGTATTTTGGCCCGGTTGTGAGATTCTGCTTTTCTTCCCATTCACATGTAATCCATATTTAGAGCTGTAGTCATTGGCTTTCATCAATACGTGTGCCAAGTCCTCTTCACTCTTAGCATGCAAAGCTGTGTCATCGGCATAGCACGGGATGTTGGTCCATCCTCCCCAATCCTGAGCCATGTTCGTCTTTCTGTAGCCCAGCTTCTCCAATTACTTGTTCAACATTCTGTCAGAAGGATGCAACTCTGACGCACGATCATGCAGTAGGAGCCCCTCGTTCAGTTCAAATGATTGCCTCTTGGTCCGAGCACAAGTTCCACATGAGCACAATCAAGCATTGCTATTCTTCACAATGTTGTTCATAGTTTGTGATGATTCACACAGTCAAATGGCTTTGGGTAATCAGTGAAACACAAGGTCTTCCCTACCTGCAGCCCCAATCCGTTTGAGAACAGTGATGATGTTCCTCATTCCAATTCCTTGAATTTCTTACAGTTCCCTATCAATGTACTTCTGGAACCATTTTTAATTATCTTCATTAAAATGTTACTTGTGGACTGAGCCCCAGTGGCGTAAGTGGTGGTGTGCGTAACTGCAGCCCACGGGTTTGGCAGTTCAAATCCAGCGGCAGCTCTCAGGAGTGGTACTGGGTAGTGCCCATGACCACCAGAGGCAGTGATGCCCCCAAAAATAAATAAATAAATAAATAAAATAAAATGTTACTTGGGTGTTGTATAAATGATATGGTCCCATAATCTCTGCATTCTATTGTATACCTTTTCTTACAGATGTAGCTATTTATCTATCAAATTGCTTTCCTGAGTCAAGCCAGGACATGCAGGGCAGCCTATCTGTGTTGAAAGCTTCCATTGCTTTTCATTCCACTGGTGTCTCAGCCCTGGGTTTCTCCAGGGTCTTCTCTGCAGCTTGGACTTCTTCTCTCAGCACCGTTGGTTCTTAATTATAACCTACATTTTTGTTGGACACCGACCAACTCTTTTTGGCACAGTTTGTGTATTTCTTTCATCGTCTCTTGATGTTTCCTGCATGATTCATCATTTTGCCCCTAGCATCCTTAATGTTGCCACTCGTTGCTTCATTCTGCCACCCCACCACCCCATCTTCTTTCCATTTGAGAAATGCCAAGGGTATTTCCCCTTTGCGTTTTCTAAATCCAGGTCTCTGCACATTTTATTCAAATGCTTTACTCTGTCTACTCTTGCCACCTTTTGAGATGTTCCATTCAGCTATTTTATTTAATCATTTCTTCCCTTTTGTTGTTTTTTTGTTTGTGGGCATCACTGCCCTCTGGTCGGAGTAGGAGGCCCAGCCTTGCTCCTGGAGAGCTGCTGCTAGATTTGAACCACCAACAGCGTGGGCCGCAGTCCCGCACACAACCACTATACCACGGGGGCTCAGCCCTCTTCCCTTCATTTTCTGCTACTCTCTGTTTAAGTACGAGCTTCAGTGACCCTGCTGGAATTTGAAATACTGCTGACACATCTTTCAGCATCATAGCAACAGGCAACACTAGTACAACAAACCGACAGACACACGGTGGGAAAGTGACCAAGCCAACAACGAGCAGGGAAATCCTGAATGCACAGAACATTTATCCCATGTGAATGTGCATCATCGATGTGCCCTGCAGCAAAAGTTAAGGTGCTGCCTATGTAGTTTCAGCCTTCCTCCACTGGGATTGTAAATGGACTAAACTGGTATGTACTAAAAACAACTAAAGGTTGTTTAGGTATCAGAGTTGTGTATATCAAACACCACTGGAGCGATGATTTATTTCTTGTTTTCTAAGTCTATTTTCATAAAGAAATTGTATTCTAATAGTAAAGAGAACAGATGATCCAACAGTAGAAGCTGTGCTGGTTGGGAGGAGAAAAATCATAGAACTCCCTAAATAGCGATATAGGATTAAACATCAAAACTGTAAGTGAAATAATTTTTTTCACAACGCAGACCCATTTCTGGGAAGTAACTGTACATATATTTTGTACACATGTTGAATGACGATTGATGTCCAAAGTTACTCATATACCAGTGTTTATACCAAGAAAATACCGAAATGTGTCCAGCTATACAAGATGATCTTATAAACTCTGGTAAATCTGCATGGAAAGTGCTGTGTTGCTGTAAAAGAAAAAGGAGGAAGCAGTCTATAGACTTGTGTGAAAAGGTGTTCAGGTCAAGTTTCTAAGTGAAAAAAAGTCAGAGAGAAAAAGGCAAAATAGGCATGTCTTTTGTCTAGGGACAGGAAGGCAAAGAGAATATATATGTATATGTATGTGTACATGTATATATGTATATCCACATAAAAAACTACAATACATAGAAGAAACTAAAACAGTGGTTACCTACAGGGCAAGAGGTGGGCACAGAGTGGGACAAGAAAATGTATGGGTGAGGGGAGTTCTCACTCATGCTTGTTTTAGATATAACTTTTATATTTGAACTATATGAGCATGCTACCTTCAACTGACATAAAAATAACTTAAAGATATATGCCATGTAAACTAAAGCCCCCCCCCCCAATTTCGCTTACCAGAGGTAACCATTTTAACCAGTTACTTATGTAGCCTTTCAGAGTATTCAATGCACAGTAGTGGCATATGTATATATATTCTATATATAAATAGAAATAGTGTGTTTTGCTCACATATCTACACCTGGTTTGGGCTAATAACTTACCATGTTTCAAAAGGCAGGAAAAACTTTTAAGGAATTCAAAAGTGTGTGAAAATTGGTGATCTTGTACTACAGGAGGAAAGATACAATTCAGATAAAAAGATGACAATGACCTAGGAATGAATTTGATACTGATTTGTTTACATTAAGTAAAGCCTTCCACAGAGGAAACATGCAATGTCAGCATTGGTGGTAGGCCCATTAACCCCCTCGGCAGGCAGATGGCACGCCTGGCTTCCTGGAAGCGTGAAGAGCTTGAAGAAGCATTGAGTGCAGAAGACTGAGATCTGCAGCCTTCAGCAGGGATGACAACTCAGGGTAAACAAAATCCAAGTCCTCCCGACTGAACCAATAGGTAACGTCGTGAAAAATGGGGGGGGGGGGGCAGTTGTTGAGGATTTTGTTGGATTCACACTCAGTGCTCCTGGAAGCAGCAGTCGAGATCAGAAGATGAGCCGCATCAGGTCCATCTGCTGCACAGACCTCTTCATAGTGTTGAAAAGCAAGGCAGGCTCTTTGAGGAGTCAGGTGCTCCTGACCCAGGCCACGGATATTTTCAATAGCCTCATATACATGTGAGAGCAAGGCGTTGACTAAGGCCGCTCAAAGAAGAATTGATGCTTTTGTATTAAGGTGCTGGTGTAAAGTATTAAAAGTACCGCGGACTGTCCAAAGAACAAAGAATTTGTGTTGGAAGACAGTCCTGCTAGAATGCGTCTAAGAAGCAGGGATGACAAGAATTCATCTCATGTGCTTTGGACATATTATCAGGAGCGACTAGTCCCTGGAAAAGGACTGGTAGCCCATGTAGTAAAGTGGAAAGAGTGGGAAAAGAGGAAGACTCTTGACCAGGTGGACTGGCACAGTAGCTATAGCAGTGGGCTCAAACACGAGGACCTTTGTGAGCTTAGAGCAGGACTGGGAGGCATTTTGTTCTCATTGGACCTAGGGCTGCCGTAGGTCAATGTCCACAGCCCCAGCAAAATCCCACAGAGAGAAAGATACCAAACACTGACTCCACAGGCACAAAGGACGGATTTATCCCCAAAGTAGCAGCTTGGAAAGAAACTGAAAAATAGTGAATCTGCTAACGCTTGGGGAAATGCAGATTGAGTCATAGAATTTACATGCATTAAGCGCACACTCCCTTCAGGAAGAAGAAAGGCTCTGATGAAGTTAAGGCCTGTCATGCAGGTGGCAGAATGAGCAAGCCAGCCTTTCAGAAGCAGTTCGGCAGGATAAGCATGAGCCATAAAAGCATGCCCTTTGGCCCTGTAATTCCATTTCTGGGAATTAATCTTGAGAAAATCATTCAAAGGATGATGAAAAGCTTTGCCATAAGGTTTAGACATTGCTAACATCAGTATCATCAAATAAGTGAAATGAGCTGACTCCCTTGACAATTAACAAAGCTGTTAAAATAACTACAAAGGCCAGCAACATAGTAAATGTACACTATATGGTGTTACAAATGAAAAATGATTGCAGAGTGGCTCTGATTAAAAGGATAAGAAAATGGTGTATCGAACTGTCGAAGGGATCAGTAAGAACTAGAAATTATATCATTGCGTGCCCACCTTCCTGATATGATTGCTGAAGACAAATATGTACATAAGCAAATGTGGTGAAGAAAACTGATGGTGCCTGGCTATCAAAAGATATAGAGTCTAGGGTCTTAAAGACTTGAAGGTAAACAAGCGGCCATCTAGCTCGGAAGCAACAAAGCCCACAAGGAAGAAGTACACCACTCTGTGTGACAACAAGGTGTCGAAGGGATCATGTATCAGGCATCAAAGAACTAAAAATATCATTATAAATGAGGGGGAGTACAGATTGGGGACTCAAACACATCTGTAGGTGGAGCGACATCCCCTTACAGAAGGGTTGTAGGGAGGAGACAAGGCTGTTAGGGTACAGTGTAGCCACAATTAAATATGCAACTTTCCTCTAGTTCTTAAATATTCCCACCCACTATCATGATCCCAATTCTACCTTAAAAATCTGGCTAGACCAGGTACAGATAGGAACCAGAAACATGGGGAATCCAGGACAAATGATTCCTTCAGGACCAGTGGTGAGAGTGGTGATACCAGGAGGACGGAGCAAAGATGGAGTAGAATGGGGAAACCGATTACAAGCATCTACACATAACCTCCTCCCCAGGGTATGGACAACAGGGAAGTGGGTAAAGGGAGACAACGGACAGTGTACAATATGATAAAATAATAATCATCTATAAATTATCAAGGGTTCATGAGGAAGGGTGAAGTGAGGACGAAGGGGAAAAATGAGGAGCTAATACCAAGGGCTTAAATAGAAAGCAAATGTTTTGAGAATAATGAGGGCAACAAATGTACAAATGTACTTTGCATACAATGGATATATGTATTAATTGTGATGAGTTGTATGAGCCCCAAATAAAATGATTTTTAAAAGAAATAGAATAATAAAAATATGGTATAACCAAAAAGGAAGAAGAAGAAAATGGTGTATGTGTGTGATCAGAGGGTACTAGAAATCTAAAAACCTAAAATCATTTTGATCCACTGAGGTATCAGAATTGTGGGCTATATTTTTCCCTGTTTGGTTTGTGCTGTTAGCTTTGAAAGTAGAAGTGGCTTTCAGAATTATTTGATCCTTCCCACCTGCCCCACTCTCCACTGCAGTAGTTAAAGGTGTGGAATTTGAGATTGAGGGGCTTGTGACTTGTAGAAGTCTCCGACCTTGGGGAGCAGGGGGTAATTTAGGCAGGGAGCTATAAACTTTCATGCTCTGCTCAGTAACCAGCCATCTGTCCATTGAGTAAGCCCTCCTATATATTAAATATTTATAAGAGAACACAAACTATAGTATTATGTAAATAAAATTATGTCCCTTTCTCGTATTAAAGTCATAGCTAGTATTACAACAGACAGGCACTTTCCCCACCCCCAACTTTTTATTGTGAATTAGGTGAGATTTTTTTTTGAATTAGGTGAGATTTTGCATTGCTTTTAATACTTGTTAGTTTTCGAGATATTTAATTGCAATTATAAAGGTGATTCAGTGTACATAAAAGACCTTCCGTGTACAATTTGACTTTGTTTCCAGCTAAAACCATAGTTCAATTAATTTTCTACGAAAACATGTATTGAATAAGTGAAGAGTGTTTGGGGGGTGTAGTGGGGAATGGGGTAAAATTCTACTGTTTTTCAGGTTACTATCAGTGTCTTTGTCTTGGTGTAAGAGTGGAAGGCATTTTTAACAGTTCCTCATTGCCTGGGGACTGTTGGTTCATTTCTTGACTCCCTTTCTGAAGCTGGAAGGTCACAGGTAGAGTTGGTCTTCACCTGGAGAAAAGCTCCAGCTCCCCAAACAGGCTAGATGAGCCTGGACAGGATGAGCACATCTGGGTCCCGGATCCTGCTGCCTCCAAGAAGAGAGAACTGGTGTCCCAACCTCTCTCCATGCATTTTTCAGGGTGGATCATTTGTACACGTTCTTTGTTCAGTGGTCTCCTGATGTCTACGGTAAGGATGCCAAAGAGCAAGGCTTCGTGGTGGTGGAAAAGGAGGAGCTGAACATGATCGACAACTTCTTCAGTGAGCCGACAACCAAGAGCTGGGAGGTAAGCACTGAGGGAGCCTGGCTCACCTGACAGCACAGTGTACAATTTCAGTGTTGCTGTGTTCAGATTTCAAGTCACGGGCAGATGAGAAGTTAGATTTCTGACACAACTGTAAATATTAAGGGCAAATGACGTATCTGTTTAAAGCTGGTTCGATGTACCAGAAAGACTCTACCATCATCTCCATTCACTACACACCCAAGACCCTATAGGTCTTGCTGGAGGAGTCTCCAGAGATGACTTTCCTTATTGATCTTATGATGAAGGTATAAGTATGCACACCAAATGGGTTTCTAATTCGGCACTTTTTACACTGACTACTGCATCACCTTGGTTGCAAGTCCACAATGTGTAAGCATTCCTTCCCATTTCTAAATTACCTTTCTTGTTTTTTTGTTAGTTTTGTTTTTTTTTTTTTTCAATAAAAGTGAGACTTTATTGAGGGTCCTCCAGGACCCCCTCACAAGAGGCAGGGAGCCAGCTGAGAAGGACCCTTATTTGACCTTGGGACACAAGTTGTAGGTGTGGCTTCTGGCAGCGCAGAGGTACCGTGAGTGTGACACTTGTGGCAGATCACGTTGGCACAGTTGTACTTCTGGACCAGCTGGCGCAGGGCCAGCTGGATGGTGCCACCCCATGGATGCAGCACTAACGGCAGGGTGGATGTTGTAGTCCAAGAGACTTGCTGTTTACCAGCAACAACCGGACGCTGTTGGTCAGGGAGTATGCCCTCCTGGCCGTGGATTTTAGCTTTGAGATTTTCAGTGGTGTCGCTGGGCTCAGCCTCAAGGGCGATGGTCTTGCCCATCAGGGTCTTCATGAAGATGTGCATCTCAGACTGCCTCATTCGCTTCCTTGTTTCTTGTCCCATCTTGCCTCTGACTTCACAGTGGGGTCTTGCAC
This sequence comes from Nesogale talazaci, assembly GCA_004026705.1. NCBI lineage: Eukaryota > Metazoa > Chordata > Mammalia > Afrosoricida > Tenrecidae > Nesogale > Nesogale talazaci. The sequence continues at coordinate 66,563 of PVJH01008229.1, forward strand.
AGCTGACTGTGCTGAGGACCATGTTCTTCTGTGTCATTGTTCACTTTGTCGACTTGGCATGTATGTGGCTGTACGGTGATCTCGGGGAGTGGCTTCAGTTCTAAGGCTCTTTAAGGGGCCTCACCTGTAGGGCTCCACAGCCTCCAGTAGATTAGGACGTCTCATCTTTTTTATGAATTTGGATTTTGTTCAGCCTTTTTCTCCCTTATTTGACCTTGGGACACAGGATGTAGGTGTGGCTTCTATTGTGACCTTCTTCAGAATGGTCCGTGGTAATAGCTGGCCAAAGCCTAGTTCTGGAAGCAGGTTAGTGGAGGCGGTGGTTCATGTGGTCCAGTTGCCCTTTGGACTAGTTCTTTCCTGGAGTCTTTGGTTTTCTCCACTCTTCTTTGTTCCGGATAATAAGGGACCAATCATTGTTATTGAATGCTGCTTTGCAACTTTAGAGCTCACAGGCATTACTCACCAAAGTAGGATGTAGAACATTAGTTTTATGAACTAGATAAATAGGCAAAGCCCATTGCCCTAGATGAGCCAGAGGTGGGTTATCATTGGTCTTCTGGCCTAGACACCCAGGCATACCAAGCCCTTTCCTCGTAGAATCATTTTTCTCCAAGAGGCCCTGATGAGATTTGTATGGTGTCTACTTCCCATCTCCTGCTGTTGAAACTACACAAGATACTTTATTCTTTTCTGATGAGACCTATCTTCAGTCAGTCCTCTGTTTCTTGCCACTAACCCCAGCTGTAACGACTAGCTGTTGACAACTCCAGTGGAAGACGTGGCTGTGCTCACTAACTACAGAGGAACAGAACCCGAAGAAGTATGCTTCAAGAAAAAGCTGCTTCAGGGCCTACCCAGAGTAGACTCACAGGAGCCTGGCAGCCTGTGAAGAGAATATAAGACATGGCAGGCCCATCTCACGAGAGATCTCTGTTTGTAGTGGAAGAGGGAGAAAAGAGGAGCTAGAGAAAGAAGAAGAACTATTAGTGTATTTTAAGCTCCTAGCACTCTTGCTATTATTCGGGAGAACAGGTGGGGAGAAGAGAAAAGTGAATAGGTCTATTCAGCCATCCTGATCCTTAGTTATTTTGCCCTATAGAAGACAGTATAATTGTCCTGTGAGGAGAAAAATTCTGGCCAAGCTTCACCACTAGCATATTACCTTAACACTGCCTACAGTGGCAGCATCTCTCCTCCTCTGTGGGCGGGGGATGGGATCTGGGACCTCCTGTAGCAACTGCTGTTGGGAGGGGCCATCCAGAACAACCCTGTGCCCAAGAGAACAAAACCCTTCTGGGTCCAGCATCTGTACATACCAGCCGTGCAGAAAGAATTTCTTCAGGAAAACTAGCACAAGAAGGTGGAGGTTAAGTAGGTCGCAAATGTACACCTTTCCCATTTGCTGTACCAATTAGGATGGAAGTCAGGAGAAGAAGCAATTTAGGGGAAGGAGCAAATGAATGCTTTTGTTGGATGTGCCTTGTTCGCCCGACATCCAGTGAGTTAGATGTGGTTCTCCTAGCCATAGTTAGTTCTTGTTATTTCCACCAAACGTCTTGCCCCTGATGGGTCTGGGTGAGAAAATGGAGGAAGATATTGATTGCATTGCATGTGAGTGACTGCCAGCCTACGGGGAAAGCAGTTCTCCTTTAGTTGGTTTTAAAGCCCCGGCCCCCAGACTCCTGTACTGTGTGTACAGGTGGGATTCAGACAGGTGAGGCAGAGAACATGGGTCAGGGAATTGACTTCCAGGCTTGGAATGGAGTCAGGGTGGGCTAGGCTGTTGTGGCAGGGTCTCAGATGCTCAGGCAGACGGAAGAACATGTTTGATTAGGAGTGTTTCCCTTGCTATGTTTTTTCCTTGGGTTGCCAATTTCTTTCTGGGATGCTTTTCAAATTCATCTAGGAGCTTTGGAAAATAGAGATTCAGCATTCCCGGTGTTAGAAACCCTGGCTTACGAGGATAAAGTGTAAACCCATTCATGCTGCAGGTTCTTCACCATTTTGGTTCTTACTTCCTCCCCAACTTCATTCATCTCTCTTATCTCTACTCCCTATTTCTCTACTCTCCAGTCATAGTGAATGGAGCCGCTCTTCCCACCAGCCAGCAGTTTCCTATATTTGTGTGGCTGAGTGCTCTCTACCTAGAACAACCCTGACCCCGACCCCACCCCTTCCAAAACAACCCCCTCCCCGGGTCCCCCCTTCCCCAGACAACCTCCTCAGAACTCCACATGTTAGTATTTCCGTCACAAGGAATTCGCATCTGCTAATTTATAAACATTTCTCTCTACTCCCTCCCTCCCCAGTGGGATTGTGGACTGCTTTGTGTCCCCTGTCCCCTTGCCAGAGGAACCAGGAGACACTTCCCACAGCACTGGGCACACTGGGGAAATGATCCCTGCCTGCACTCAATCTTTCCTGCCACACAAGCAAGTGGTAGAGGGCAGACTTCCACCTTGAGGACCTGAGCTGGCCTGTAAAAGCCCTGGTTATAACTGAGCCTCAGAAGGGGCCATGGAGCCCTAGAGCAGAAAGCCTTCTCAGATCCGGAAAGACACAGAGAAATCACATTGAAAGTTGATCCAATGGGCAATCTACATTTATTTCCAGTCCCCTGACATCCGATCTGAGGGCTACAGGGGACCCGTCAGTCATTGCCACTCATTTTCAGAAATAAAGAAAGGTGATCAGTACTTTCCCAGCTATTGCTCAAGCCTGCCTTCTGGTCTCATGTCAGCCACGGAGTCGCCCAAATGTGCGAGCCTACCTGTCCCGTCTACAATGCCTCCCTTCCCGCATCCCCTGCCGCCCTGAGCGGCGGCAGCTGGCGGGTGGGGACTCTGAGGCACGCAGCTCCTGAGAAGGCACTGCCAGGTGAGGAGCATGAGGAAGAAGCCTAGAAGAAAGATGAGGGCAAGAAAACAAAACAAAAGAAAGGAGTTTTGTTTGGGGGGCGGGGGTAGGCTGGTAGGAAACCACCATTTCAAAGGTGAAAGTGTCATTTTACAGTCTGGCAGCTCTGCCCGGCAGGAAGTGTGTGTTGGCTCTGTGTCCTAATTTGGGTGTGTTCCTGTAGAAAGGTTGAACCCGCTCCTAAGGGAAACAGAAACTTAATCATGCAGGAAGCCCAAGGCAGAGCCACAGCAGTTGTAACTCCGCGTGGCCAGGGTCGGGTGCCGAGCAGGTAGAGAGAGAAAGCCTGAGCTGCGGGGAAGCATGAGAGCGCTCCGACGGCCTGTGGACATCCAGATTGTCTACTGTGCCCGGCCAGCCCAGGAGCCCTTCGTGGAGGTACGTGGAGCAGGGCCCGGAGTGAGCCCATAGCCCGGAGTGAGCCCACAGCTCCCGGAGCCCCTGCTATCCGACTTCCCTCTGTCTTTAGATGCTCCGAATTGGCGAAGACTGTGCTGAAGGGCAGCAGGCTGTGTGCCATCCAGCAACAGCTTATCCACCTTTTCCCTAGTCAGAAAGCATATGCTGGTTTTTCAAGTAGCTCTAGTCTGTCTTCTGTAAATGGCCGAGGTCACCAAGGAGAGAATAATGCATTTACAGTGCGAGGTTTGTGATTTTTTTGGGGGGTGTTTCCTTGAGACATGTTCCTGAAGGAGCTAATAAGGCTTAAAACTTAATCTCCTTGCTGTCCATTTGACTCAGACAGGAGCAAATACTTTGACGTTGATCACTGCATTTTAGAAACCAAAGAAGGCATGATTGGACAGCTTTCGTTAGAGGTAACCTAAATGGCACATAAATTCTGATGCCAAGGAATTTTGAAGAATTTATCTCCTGATGTGCTTGTCAGTTTCAAGATCACTCAGTGACTTCTACGGGTTTCAGAAGGGGCAGAAAATGAATTTGAAGGGGAGATGGAATTCGGTGAGCCTCACACAGAGCTACAAAATAGCATACACCATACTCTTTCTCAGGTTAGTAAGAAAGCAAGCACCGATGCTTTCTCAGCTCAAGCTTCTAGAGTTGAGGCTCATTCTCTATGCCTCTTGCTAGTGTTGTTCCCGGTCATCCTATTGCCCTCCTTGTTTCAATCAGCTGGTAAAGCACAGCAGGGACCGTCTAAAAAACCGATCCTCTCTTCCCCCCTGTCTTGGGGCTGATTAAATGACCTGTGACTTGTGCCTTAACAATGCAGGCTTGAAAGCAGCCTAAAGGGGGATCATGTAGAGCATCTCAAGGGTGAACCGGAGACCACTCGATTGCATACAACAGCAACCTCTCCCGAGTGGCTGTGCCAGCATCAGGGAGACTGAAAAGGAGGACTGGGTGGTATCCATTTGCACCGAACAAGTGCTTCCGCTGGACTGCACTACATTCTCCATTTGTTCTGAAGTGGTCATTTTGGCTTCTTCCCCATGGTGTTTGCAGCTCCACATTGTCTGGGCTGTTTTGCCCCTGGGGTGGTTGGGGGTGGAGGACAAAGAAGCCCCTGACTTTTCCGGGTCCTCTGTTTGGCCTGTTTCAGATCATCACTGTTGAGGAGGCCAAGCGCAGGAAGAGCACGTGCAGCTACTATGAGGAGGACGAGGAGGAGGTGCTGCCCATCCTGCAGCCGCAGAGCACCCTCCTGGAGAACATGCACCTAGAGCAGGTGCGTCTACGTTCGGTTCCCGAGGGTCACTTGTAGTCTTCTCCCCTCGGGGAAGAGTGAGCCAGGCCAGAAAGGAGTCAGTCCTGGCCTTAAGCAAACAAGAAGTCCCCTTCTCTGCAGCAGCAAGTGCAGGGAGCGCCTCACAGACTGACCTTCCCAGCCCACCAAGCCTAGATGAAGAGCTCTGTTTCCACAGTGTCCTGGCATATTCCTGGGGTCCCTGGTGTTAGCTTAATGCAAGCGGTCATGGCCCACCAGAGTAACCGAGACGTTCACGTCTCGGGAGAAAGGCATGAGAACCTTGTAACAAAACACCAACCTTAGCAAACCGTATACAACACAAGAGCCACAGAACGCTCTTGGTTCTGATGTGCTGGGACATTGTACAACTTTATCCTTGTGACTGTTACAGCATTCCAACAACTCGCCTTTATTGGGCTTGATAAGCACACTGTAACAAGGACACTTCACGTGCTTGCTGAAAAGTGTCTGCCACTCTGAAGAATTCCTCTTTTTCTGTATGTCGTGTGCCTGTGCATTATTGTCTGGAAATTCCCTGCCACTTCACATTTATGAAATTTTTATGTATATGGTAATGCACTCTATTTAAACCTTCAGGAAGGAATCTCTTACACTTTCCTCACCCATTCAGCTGAGAACCATGAAGTTGTAGAGTCCTTAAAGAATCATTAGAGACCCTGAACCATACAAACAATCAATACAAGGGGGTACCTTACCCAAAATACAGATTTTTCCCCCCCAAAACTATGTATTTAAATGATTTGGTGTTTTTACCAAACAGACTTAGCTCCTTCACTGTACTCTCCATTACACTTAATATATTTGTCAAATCTGCAATTCCTTTCTTGGAAACATTTTTCAAACTCATCAGTTTGGATGGCTGACAGAACCTCCCTCGTTTCTTTCTTCACCTCTTCTACATGGTCAAATAGCTGGTCTTTCATGTCACTCTTAATTAGTGGAAACAAAAATGTCACATGGAGTGAGGTCAGGTGAGGAAGTTGTGTGGGGCAAGAGAGGCATGCTGGGACTTTTGCCCAAAACTGGCATACTGGTGGCAAAACCAGTTACCCAGCTCTCACAAGTCAGGACTTTTTGTCACATACTGTTACTCAATCTTTTTAGAACCTCTAAATGAAAAGCTTGATTAACAGTCTGATTTGGTGGAATGAACTCCAAATGCACAAGAAGTCGACAGTTCAGGAAGTTGACAGACGTCTCAAACGAGATTTGTCATCAAATGGCATTCCATCTTTTTTGAAATGGGAAAACCATTTGTACACTTGAATTTTTTTCCCATAGTGCTATCCTTGTATGCTATGTTTAACATTACAACAGTTTCTGTGCCATTTTTCCAGAGCAGGAAACAAAGTTTTACAGCCACATACTTTTTTCTTAAATTAGCCATCACAAAAAAAAGAGGTTTGAGCAAAACAGTTCTTATGAAAAAAATTCACTCTGACCATTGAGAGCCTTCCCAAGCGATGCCACTGAGTGCACTTGCTCAGAGTAAGTTGCTTGATGCCCGCCTAGGCATACACGCACGCTTCACCAGTGGAGTTTTTTTTTTTTACTTTTTGGGGAGTGGGGATAGAAGTGGAGGGGCTCTCATATATTTGGCTGCTAACCGAATATGTAAAGGATCTGCCGCATATATTCTCTGCAACAACAACTAAACAAAATTAAATTTTTTTTAAAAAGGGGAGAGGAAAAGTGAAGAGATGATTCCAATCTACTCACGAGGCCCTTGGGAAAGACAGATCTATTCCTAAGAAATCGGCCATTGGAAGCTGATAGAGTACTGTTCTAGTCTGACACACTGAGGTTGTCGTGAGTATGCATGGACTCGACAGCACTGGTCAGAGGATCACTGAACAAAATAGTCCGTGAAAACACAAGTAGGCCAGGAAACTTGACTGAGCAGTTACTGAGATGGGATTAATATCGATAGTAGAACTGATTTTAAGCACTCTGAGGGATCTAGCATTTTGTAGCGGTCGAAGACAAAGTATGCTGCTAACCACAAAGATAGTGGTTCACACCCACCAGCAGTTCCTTGGGAAAAAGATGGCGTCTGCCCCTGTAAGCCCTTGCAGAGCCTCAGAAACCCTATGCAGCATTGCTATGAGCCAGAATCCATGGCCTTGAGTTTGGGATTTTTGTTTCTTGTTTTGTTTTGTTTGGGTTATCCACCTTGGTTATGTTTTTGATGCTATACTCCATATTGACATTTATGGTAAGTAAGGTAAATCGTAATCTAGATGAAGAATACAGATGACCTTGAAGACAGACTACATCTAACTGTTGTGTCATCGTGCCAATTTTCAACTCTTCATAATCCCATGTGACAGAATGGAACTAGCCCACAGGGTTTTCTAAGGTTGGGATTTTTCAGAAGCAAATTGCCCAGTCTTTCTTCTGCAGAACCACTGAATGAGTAATGTAGCAAATACTTCTGTATTTGGATTAACCTCTGAGCACTTAATGATGGCCCCTGCAAGACTCCTTACATTTTAATTCCAGGCTCTTGCTACTGTGGAAAGTTAGAGTTTTCATTACAAGCTCTGAGTCTAAAAGGTTTGGTAGAAGTTAGGATAAAGCAGTGGTTCTCAACCTGTGAGTCACGACCCCTTTGGGGGTCAAATGACCTTTCACAGGGGTCATTACATTCATAACAGTAGCAAAATGACAGTTATGAAGTAGCAATGAAAATAATTCTATGGTTGGGGTTAGCCACAACATGAGGAAGTGTATTAAAGGGTCACGGCATGAGGAAGGTAGAGAACCACTAAGTAAAGGGTAAAAGGAAGAGCTTGTGTCTTGTGCATATCTAATCATCCAGCTAGACACAGAGTCTTCTCTTAGCATGTCCAGAGAGGGAAGAGCATGCCCTGGACAGTGGAAGAGCAGCCTCCCTGGACAGTGATTGTCCCTTTCCTTTCTGGATTCATAAGGAGCCCTGATGGTACCATGGGTTAAGTGCTAGGTGAACCAAAAAAAGGTCAGTGGTTCAAATCCATCAGCTACTCTGTGAGAGTAAGATGAGACTGACTGCTTTATCCAGATTGATGTTCTTGGAAATCCCACGGAGGAGTTCTGTTCTGTCAAATAGTATTGGTATGAGATGAAATAAACCCAATAATGGGTTTTCTTGGTTTATAGTAACAAATATGTGGTAGAGTAAATGGGAGCAACATATAGGAGCTTGATTCCCAGCTATTTGTGGGTGAATTGTTTATTTACATCTCCATCTTTGGACTTGCAGCTGGCCCGACGCCTTCCAGCAAGGGTACAGGGGTATCCGTGGAGGCTTGCATATAGCACCCTGGAGCACGGCACCAGCTTGAAAACACTGTATCGGAAGTCAGCATCACTAGATAGTCCTGTCTTATTGGTCATCAAGGATATGGATAACCAGGTGAGGCCTGTTGCGGTCATAGAACACCTATATTTAATGAAGATACTCATAATAGGACCCAGATTAGTGCAGCTGTTGAGAAAGACATCCCACGGTGATTTTAATCCAATTGTGTTGCAGTTATTGTTGAATGCTGACAATTTCAGCTCATTGAGACTCCAAGTAAAGCAGAGAGAAACTAATGACCAGTAAATATCTCCTGAGTGCCTATTGTGAGCTAACACCGTTCGAGGCACTGCATCCAAAATTGTGGTGTCTTTACAGAGCTTATGTTCTAAAGGAAATAAAAGACACACAACAATAACATAAATAAAATGTACTATGTGTCCTTTAAAAAGAAAATGAAACTACCTGGTCTTATAACATCCGAGCCCATTAGTCTTGTCACTATGTCAACCATCTTCTTCATTTTTACTGTGCTCGCTTCAGCAGCACATATATGTCTTCATTTTTGGTGGCTCTCTCCCCTCCCTTTGTCCTGATATGTGAGATAAGTGATGTCTATTTTGTTTTGTTTTGTTTTTTTGTTTTTGTATTTTGTTTGTTTGTTTGGGCATCACTGCCCCCTGGTGGTTGTAGGAGGCCCAGCCTTGCTCCTGGAGAGCACTGCTGGATTTGAACCACCAAGCCAGTGGGCCACAGCCCCACACACAACCACTATGCCACCGTGACTCAGCCCGAAATTTTTGATTTTTAACAATTTTTAACAATTCCTTTTGCAAGAGATTTGGCCGGTGCAGTACAGCATTTAAATTCTTAACTGTAGACTCCTGTTTTCAGAAGTAAGCATTGATTCTGGATCCAAAGAGAATGAAATCCTTGAAAGATTCAGTGTTTTCTCGGTTTCTTGTGGTGCTGCCTGTTGGCCTCATTAGGAGATTGCAAGACACAACTCTGTAACAAATTGACAGACATGAGGTGGAATGCAATTATAGTGGTTTTCAAATAGTCTTGACTTTTTGGATAACATTCAATCAAAACATTGTGTCCCAAGTGGGGTTTTAAATGGATAGCATATCCAAATCATTATCAAAATTTATGCTGAGCCCATAACTCCCCCTCTATGTATTGATCGGGATCTGAGCAGGATAGGAGGATGAAAGAGAAGACATGCTTCCTACTCTGAAAATGGTGCTGCTTAAGGGACTTGTCTCTACCCACCCTCCACCCCCCCTCCTGACAATGTCATAGGAAGATCATGGATGTTAACACATAGACATTCATTTTAAAGTTCATAATATGGGAGTTTTTAAAGTCACTTCAGAGTAAGATAAGAAAAGTCATGTTCAAGATATAATTACTGATAAGAATAAGACTTTATGTTTTACAAAACAAAGGACAGGGAATAGTTTCTTTAGAGATATGTCTGACCTTTGATGGTCTAAAACAGGTAGAGACATGACTTTGTTCTCCCAAGATCTCATTTCTGTGTTCAAGGTACTGCTTCTTGTTGTTTAATAGTTCCCATATCTGTCTGTATTCACGAAAGGAAAGGTGTCGTCACAGTGGGTTATGGTTGTCATTTAAATTGGTACAAAGTCTTGGCCCCTGACAGACAAGTTCTCTCAGCTGCATCTGATGGATTTTCACTGCCCAGGGATCCTGGCCACTTGGGTGCCAATTAGAGCTGGAACATTTTGTTGACTCCTTTGCTGTTGGCCTTTTAAATTTTATGATCCTCATTAAAAGGGGTACAGTAAGATCTGAGAGCAGGATTGTGTCAAAATATTTCAGAAAACCTTTCTTTGGGAGATTAGGGTTTGAAAATAGGTAACATTTCTGTTTTCTTTTGATAGATTTTTGGAGCGTACGCAACACATCCTTTCAAATTCAGTGACCACTACTATGGCACAGGCGAAACGTTCCTCTACACTTTCAGTCCCAATTTCAAGGTAATGAGATGTGAAGACATGCCTCGCCTCCCAAGCTTGCCATCGCAGGCAGGGTGGGCTTCAAGGGTGAGGGTGGAACAAGGGTTGTCCTGTGACCTCGTGTTGGCATAGCTAGCCGCAAGCCACGCTCCATCCTGGGTCAGCGCGTGCAGACAATAGCACACGACGGAGCGTCTCCCTCCTTTCACTGCCCTGGAATCCAGCTGTTGGTACCATGATGCTTCATGGCAGTAGAAAGCCTGTCTTGCTTGTGAGGAGCAAGAGAGGCTGGTACTTTTCAGCTGCTGCTAGCCTTGTGAGTAGTCCAACCTGTGACCAACTGAGGCCAGCTGCACTTCCTGACCCCACGTCTTAGGAATTCCTCTTGGACCTGGTCTGGAGCCAGAGGGGGCCAGGTCTGGAGGCCCAGTGCCTGAAAGGCCTTCCCCTCTGGAGTGTTGATCCTGCAGTGACCCAGCTCCTTCCGTCTGGAGCCTCATCAGACAGTAGGGTGGTTCCTTTGAGTGCGAAGACAGTACCCGCATGCTCCTCTTGTTTGTTCTCTCACTTAAAATGCGTGTCCTCCGTTTTCTTTTTCTGCCCTCAAGGTCTTTAAATGGAGTGGAGAAAACTCATACTTCATCAACGGAGACATAAGTTCTTTAGAACTTGGTGGAGGAGGGTAAGAGTTTATTGTCATTGTTTTTCACTTACACCTGACCAGAGTAGATCTGTCTTGACTCAAGTAACCAAACACAAGGCGCCAGGTGATTTTCACTAGGCTATGTCTCTCAAATAATTAGGACAGTGGCCTAACACAGGACACTAAGAATCAAAAGCCACTGCCTTATGAGTGTAATTAAGGAACTACTGCTGTTGATTGTTTAGGAAAGATGGTCATCTAAATGAACTGACAGGAACGCCTCCTTTGTTAAGGAGTGTAGCGTTTCCTCTGTTTCCAGAAAGAAGGAGAGGAGTTGGGTTAAGGGAAGACAGAGAGAGTGTCACCTATGATTCAAGTGTCCTCACCCTGTGTTATTTATTGCCCTTTCTCCAGGGGACGGTTTGGTTTATGGCTAGATGCTGATTTATATCACGGACGGAGCAACTCCTGCAGCACTTTCAATAATGATATTCTTTCTAAAAAGGAAGACTTCATAGTTCAGGACCTCGAGGTATGGACATTTGAGTGAAACTGAGAATGCCTTAAGAGAAGAACATTGAAAGACTGGATTTGCTCAGCTTCCCTCAAGTTGGCTTCGATGACCAAAGTCCCACCCAGCCCAGGCTGCTCCCCCATCCCAGCGCTTTCTTTCTGCTTCATCTTGGAGTGCAGTCACACTGCAGAGAGACGGGACAGGGGACAACAGGGATGTGCAGGGCAGGCAGGCACCGAGCAAGGACATTTGCAACCCCGCCTCCTTAGAATCCACTTCATGAGGAATCAGAGTGCTTAAAGATGTATGCGTCGAATGCAATTTTTATTTTTGGTAACTGTGAAAAAAAAGATACTGTGGAAATATATATATGCCTTGGGTATTTATCAGCATCATTTTCATTACCAAAATGTATAGCATACTATTGTTTGCCATGCCAGGGGTCTCACTTAGTAAAATGAAAGTGCACACCTTCTGAAGGGGAAATGTCAATTTTTTTTAAAAAAACCTATTATTTATTATTTCTATTACGTTGTCTGAAATGTGTTGGCATTGTTTTAGTTTTCTCTTTTAATGTGTCAAATCTTGAAAAACAGGTATAGATTTTAGGCTGTGTTTTGCCAACAAGTTCATTTGATTTATAAAGTTTTATATTGAATTTTGTTGCCCTAATTGTTTAGGGTGGTATGCCTTTAGAAGCATATGTATATCGAGTGCATAATTTTGAATTTTTAGAAACTCATCATCAGTGCTCCTTGCTTTGACTTGTGTAGGCCACTGGAAAGGTATATTTTTACTTGTCCTTGACATATTTCTATACATGTGTAAAGAAAAGCCATTTTTCACAGCCAGAAACTAATGTTGATAAGAATGCATATCTTTGTGAACCTGCACTTAAAAACAAACTACTCTTGAGAAGGAAATGTTTTACTTCTTGTAAAATCATGTGTCTTTAAAAACTTAAGTTCATGGTGTGTGTTCCATTATAATCCCCCCCCCAAGTATTTACCTTAGGCAGGTTTTTATTTTAAAAAGAACTGAGTGTTTAATTTTTAAAAATCAAATGCGAAATTTTAAATGAACGCAACAGCTTTCCTTATTTCTTTATTCTTTTATGTGAAGGAAAAAATGCAGAGAAATGCATTCATACCAAAACTGGAAGAAAAAGGAAAACTTTTTTCCCCCCACATCAACTCATTTTCATATCACTACATAATTCTTTATTAAAATAGTACTTTGTCAACAATTTAACCAATGTTACTGATTGCCAGACTTTGATGAAGAAAGCCAAAGACTGCTAATGTAAAAGTAATAATAATAATTCAAATAAGAGCCAAAGCTGAGAAGTGGTCTGTCCTAAATTACATCCCTCTTGATCTGAGACGGGGAATGAATAAGTAGTATTTGCATATTTGTCAGTTGCTTTTCTCTTTTTCATAGTCATAGAATACAGATTTAAGCTTGTAAAGTTATTTTATCTTTTCTTCCTTTTAGATAATTCATAAAAGGGAACAAATAAATTGCCAAGTGGTCTCCTATCAAATCTGTAATCATTGGACTGTATGCACAGTCCAGACAATTAAGAGTACATTGTATAGCCTGGGCATGCCCGTTATCCATGGCCTATTGTGAACGGAACCGTGGGTGGACAGGGCCCTGGCATTTGTCTTTAGCCTGCTTCCACAGTAGGGTTTGGATGTGAGATACCAGGAGTGTCTCAAGAGGATCATGTTTACCATTTATGCTATTTGCCGCCATGCGCTATTAGCAAATAAAATGATCATTCTGCATATAGCTCCCTCTTACCTAGTTGAGTCCATGATACTAGTGAGAGCCTACCTACCCAGGTGCCGTGTTCTCTGTTTAAAACAGTATTGTTCAGTCAGAAATGTTTGGCCCTTCATTTATGGATATTAAATATATGTAATGCAGTACTCTCCCATTATTTTCAATAAAGGAAATTTATGCATTCAGTGTGATTTTCTTTCCTGAGAATTCATTCCAGGGGGACTTGTCATGGGAAAGGATACTGAAACACCCAGTATTCAGCGAAGAGCAATACTTACGTGTCCATTGCCACCCTGCAACTCCCACTTTACCCGATTCCTGTTACCAGCCTCTTATTATCAAATCAGTTCATAAAAATATGCCTTCTAGAATTACTTGGGCCCTCTCTTGGCTCTATCTGCAACCATCTTCTCTGTTCTTCTGGGCTTTCTAAGTCCTCTTTTTAGCACCGCTCTTGATCAGTGTTCTAATTTTCTAATGAGGAGCATGTTAACATATATCGGTCATCTTGTGAGGTTCACTGTGGCATCTTCACAGCCTACCTAACACCAAACTTAGAAGAATCCCAACCCATCTTTAGTGTCTCGCAAGTCTCACTTCATGTCGTTTTCAAGAAGGAGGGTGGGGAAGGGCATCCAAATATCTCACCAGCCTCTGCTGCACATCTTGTCGATGTGTCTATTCTCTGAGCATCCAGGGATGCCCTCGTGTTGGAAGTATGTTTGCCCTTCACAGCCTCTCCCTTCCTTGCTAGATCAAGTTGTAAAGGCATATGAAACAAAAATCATGAACCACTCTCCCTTTGAGGAGGCCATCAAGAAGCTCATGCTAGAAAGGAAAGCTAAAGCTAATGACCATCTTAGGTGACTCACCCATTCCTACCAAATAATCAGATGAAATAAGGAGGGGAGCTTACAAGGCAAGGGGAATTCCAGAAAACTAAAGGGCTGCCCAACTCACTTGTGTAAATAGACAAAGTGGCTGTAAGTGCTTCCTTCTGCCCAACTGGATCACACCTAGTTCTCTCTCAGGGGAAGCTGAGTCTCAAGGAACTGCATTCCATCTGCTTGCCTCTACCCATCTTCATCATGATTCCTAAGAGTCATTGTCTTTTCAGTGGGAAAATCAAGCTTCACAATGCACACCCAAGTCTGAGGGCTTCCGTCACTCCTTTCTATTGCAAATTTCTAAGGGTTCAAAATATAGTGATTCAAATGGCCTTGCTTTCGGGGGGAAGGGGGGTGTCTTTCTTCTTGCGAGATCTGCACTGTCCAAAAGAACTTTCAGCAATGGCAGAAATATTCCATGAATTTCCAGTGTCCACTATATGATAGTCACTACCCAGATGCAGCTTTGCGTACTTGAAACGTGACCTGAGGGCCTGAGGAGCTGGGATTTTATTTTTAATTTATTTCAATACAGATAGCCAGCTGATGATAGCACTATCATATTGACTAGTGGTGGCTCTCAAATAAGGATGTTAGTGCCAAGTCATATTCCATTAGCAATGACCGCACACAAAAACGTCTACCCCGGAAAGAACCTTTTGCCCTCAAACACTCTGTCTCTGCCACGATGGATCGTCACATGGCTCCACGGTGCCCCCAAAGTGTACATGTGTGTGTAGCCACAACAACACGTCAACAACAAAACAGTGACCTCAGTGGGTTTCAGAGTACAACGGGGCTCCCAATGGTTTTCTTTTCTTTCTTTTTTCCCCAAGTTTTACTGGCACTTCATTCACATATCATACAATTCAATAGTTCAACCACATCCAGAAGAGCTGGATGCCTTTTCCCACAATTTTAGACCATGTTCTTTTTCCATAGCATTTTCAGTGGCTATAACCTTACAGAAGTAAATTGCTAGACCATTCTGTAATGCCACCGGGTGGATTTGAAACATCCACCTTTCTGGCAGATAAGGACTTTGGAGCCTCCCTCCCCAAGCACTAAGGGGCTTGAGAGCTGAATTTCTCCATGGTAGTTTCGTGCTAAAAACACAAATCGCCATAGGGTTCTGGCCCTCATCTCTCACAAATATGTTTTCTAATCAAGTGTAATATGAATTTCTTCCAGTACCTAGGCCTTTTCACATGAAATTTTGCTGGCCTATGTGTTAATTTCAATATTTTAATGCACATCACCAGGCATCCATTCACAACTCTATGGATGAAAGGGGAATAAAGAGAAGAAATCTCTTCTTTCTGCACAATTACGCTTGGTCAGACCCACCAGGAATAACAGAACCTCTGAGAATACCTTTATGTTATTTAATCATGAATGTTTCCTACCACGTTTTCTAGCTCGGAGAATCTACCTATGTGTGGTAAGAAGTTTTCACTGTCACAGTTTGAGGAGCCTGGTGGGAGAGTAGTTACACTGTGATCTGCAGGGATGGGCTGTGACGAACCAGTAGCCACATGACCTTTCTGCTCCCCAAAACTGTTGCAGGCTAGCAGCAAGTCTGGTTTTCTATCAACAGGTAAAGTGGAGGATCATGCAAAAATACCAGAGACCATTCGTAGCTGAGTGCTACAGTGGCCACTAATAAAGGGTTCATCATTTCACCAACCTTTCTGTTTCTAGGGTTCCCAAAGATATCCCTGATCTAATAGTCTAATGTAATCCTTAAGGGAAATGCCAAGCTGGAAACACACCCAGCCTTGTTCATGTTCAATAGTCTTGGATGGGAAGGTGTGTCTTTTCATGCTTCTTCAGCTAAAAAACTCTACTTACCGTGATACTACCTTGAAAAAATTGAAATCCAGCCATTTAAGTTTCCCTAACTCTCAACTGGCCAATGAATCCGCTACATTCTACCTAAACTGACTGAGTTGAGACTTTGGGAGTCGACGATTAACAGAATATTTGTACC
This sequence comes from Nesogale talazaci, assembly GCA_004026705.1. Classification (NCBI taxonomy): domain Eukaryota; kingdom Metazoa; phylum Chordata; class Mammalia; order Afrosoricida; family Tenrecidae; genus Nesogale; species Nesogale talazaci. The sequence continues at coordinate 82,304 of PVJH01008229.1, forward strand.
AAGATGTGCTGATAGAGATATTGATGTCACGATGGAGTGCTGTTAATTGCTTCATCCTGAACAAGGCCAGTCTTGTTCTTTCATAAAAGCCCTGTCTCATTAGATCTTTCATCAAGACTGAAGCATGGCATAGGACATGGGAGGTCAGGTCCTCCAAAGATAGGTTTGGCATAGAAGGTTCCAGGGAAAGCAGGGATAGATCGCTTTCAGGCTATATCATTAGGCGATTCCTTCATTAGAAGCTATTTAACAAATACCATACTGCTTACATTATGCCAGGTACCATTTTAAATGTTGATAGTCACACCAGTCATAGAGTGCTTGTTATCATTCTCCCCACATTACAGATAGGGGAACTGGAACATCAAAGTTAAATAACTTATGATGCAAGACTGAATAACTAGTGAACTCGAGAGCTGAGATTCAAATTCAAGAACTCTGGTACTACATTCAAGCTCTTGGCTATTGCTGCTGCTCAGGCTTTAGGAACTTTCAGCTCTATTTTGGTGATAATTCATGCTGCAGAGTAGATATCACCCAACTCAACATGATCGTATAGGACAGCGCTTCTCCACAGGGTTTCTGAAACTCTTCATCTTTGTCGGAGCAGGCAAGGTCATCTTCCTCCTGCATAAAACTGCATAGAGGCCTGAAGTGCCAACCTGTGGTTACCAGACCACAGTAATCCCACTGTCCCACCAAGGCTCCTTTACCTAAGTGATCAGTCAGCTTATAATATCATTTTTAATTATAAAAGGAAGCCTATAACATGTGTATACTGTTTTGAGTTTGCTCTCTTAATTTGCATAATTAAGGACAACACTTTATATTGGTACTTGCAGATTTACTTCATTTTTCATTGCATTGATCTGCCAATTAACCAACTTTTCATAGTGAACTTTATTTTTTATTTTTGCGACTAACGATTCTTAGTAAAAAACCTATTTACAACTTTGTGTGTTTGTGAATCACACATCAACAGAATAATATTGAATCAGAAAGTGAGTGCATAATTTTAAAGTTACTATTCTTCTACACAAGTTTTTTCGTTTTTGTTTTTTTGTTTTGGGGGGCATCACTGCCTCTCGTTTTCATGGGCGCTACCCAGTGCTGCTCCTGAGAGGCGCCGGCGCATTTGAACCGCCAAGCCCGCGGGCCGCAGTTGGGCACTTACGCCACCGGGGCTCAGCCCGAAACTCATGCTTTTTTAATATATAAGTTTTAAAGTGATATCTTCATCTTTTTATTTAGTCATCATTTTTATTATGACTTCTGGACTATGGTTTTTAAGAGCAAGTCAAATTTCTTAGGCTAGATTTTCACTTCTCACTCTACCACCTCCTATAAATATGAGTTAACATCATCATCTGTCTTCTTTGTGCTTATGTTCTATGCTAAATTCACCCTCTCATTCCTCAGAATATTTAGGAATGGCCTCCTCAATTTCTGTTTGTACTGACCTCTAATTATTACACTTCACATATCAGCATCTTCAGGAAAGGTGCTAGAACAAGGATGTTCACTTTCAATAACACCCTTCAGGAAATAAATACTATTCCTTCATCGGTAACACAAGGATGGAAAGATTTCTGCTCAAAGCTTTAAAGCTCTGTCAGAATGTTAGTCCTCTTGCTGAGGAATAACTAACATATTAACAATAATCATGAAGAGAAGAGGGAGCACATGTTATACTTATTTAGCATGTTGATTGCATCTCCTTTTTATATACATTCTCTCTTGATTCTCAAAATGAAGATAGTCTTTTCTAGAGATAAGGAAACTGACTGTTTGAAAAACACATAGAATGAAGTCCCCAAGGTACACCATAAATAGATTTGGGGCCAGGGTGTGGCACCCCATCAGACTTGGCCTGAAAACACTCCTTAAGGTCAAAAAACGGACCTGGAACTATTTATAGGCTTTTCTTTTTCTCCCATTGTTTTGTTGTTGGTTTTTAAATTTTCTTTTGTTTTGTGTTGTCTTGTTTCTGTGCTTATTATTGCCCTTGTATATCTATCCGGATAAGATATGCAGGATAAACAATTTGGAGGAGAAAATAATAGGACTGACAGTTCTGGGGTGGGGGGCAGCAGAGGGAGAGACAAGGAAGTGAAGGGGGTTGCCAACAAACCCAGGGACAGGGGAAAAGCAAGTGATATAAAATCGATGGTGAGAAGGGCATAGAATGCCTGGTGGGGCTCGATCAAGGGCAGTATAGCCGAAAGGAATTCTTGAAGCCTCAATAAGGGCCAAATGTGATAGTGGGACAAGGGGAAAGTAAAAGAAAATAGAGGAAATATATAGAAGGCAAAGAACAGGTACGGAGGTCTAAATATAGGCAGGTGCACATGTAAATATATTTTTATATAATAGGAAAATAGATCTATGTACTTACAGAAAAATGTATCTACTTATAGGAAAATGAATCTATGTACATATATTTATATGTTAATTATTAAGGTAGAAGACAGTGTGGGATTAATATAAGACTTTTCCCCAACTCTGTCTCCTCCAAAGATCAGATGCTTCCAGACTGTTTACGAACAATAGATTACTTCTTACTGAAAGCTTTTGGCCACAGTCTGGTCCTGGTTCACACCCAACGGTAAATGCTCTCTATGAAGAGCCAGAGAACAAGTCAAACCTATTCAGTGACATCCAAAGTTAGGCTGTGACCATGAGTCTGGGGTCTGCCCATCTTGACACATGTGGGACCCCAATACCACCCCTTTCTATTGCGTGTATGTCTCTAGTTCATTCTCCTCATTGCTCATAGCACAACCCTTTCCTGTGATGTATTTCCTTACATGTAATTAGTGGGCTTGCAGGTCTCCAAAAGATTTATAAACCTTGGTCAAAATAAAGGAGCTCTCTTTTGGTCACCTCTCCTCCCCCAACTCTTCTCCCTCTCTCCCCTGTTCCCTTTCCTCATGTCCTCTCCTCCTGCCCTCTCTCTTTACATGAGCCATCAAGCAGGGATGAGGTGAGCATGCTACCATAGGGTGTGTCTGACTCCATTATTTCCAGCTCATATTTTCTATGACTTTACTATAACCTTTATTATCACTGTACAGACCTGTGATGATGTGTTCGGGGCTGGCTCCTCTGACAAGACAGACAAGTACTCCCTTAATGCAAAACACACTTTGTTCTAATAATCCGGCATTCTGTGATGCTCACCTCTTTGCTAAAGACAAAATGGGTGCATAAGCAAGTATGGTGAAGAAAGCTGATAGTGGCTGGCTATGAAAAGATATAGCATCTGGGGCCTTAAAGACTTGAAGATAAACAAGGGGCCTAGCTAAGAAGCAACAAAACCCACATGGAAGAAACACACAAACCTGTGTGATCATGAGGTGTCAATGGGATCAGGTATCAGGCATCAAAGACCTGAACAAAAAATCATATATACGTGAATAAGGGGGAGAGCAGAATGGTGACCCAAAGTCTATCTGTAGGTAATTAAACATCTCCTTACAGAAGGGTCACAAGGAAGAGACAATCCAGTCAGGGTGTAATATAGCACTGAGGAAACATACAACTTTCTTCTAGTTCTTTAATGTTTCCTTCCCCCCACCCCACTCCCACCCACCCCCACTATCATGACTCCAGTCCTACCTTACAAATCCAACTAGACCAGAGCATCTACACTGGTACAGATAAGACTTCACAAGGAATCCAGGACAGATAAGCCCCTCAGCACCAATAATGAGAGTAGCTATACCAGGAGCTATACCAGGAGTGTAAAGGGAGAATGAGCGAACCAATCACAAGGATCTACATATATCTCCCTCCCAGGGGAATGGACAGTGGCAAAGTAGATGAAGAGAAACAGGGTTCAGTGTAAGACATGAAAAAAATTATAAATTATCAAGGTTTCATGAGGAACGGTGAGTGGGAGAGGGGTAAAATGAGGCGATACCAAGGGCCAAGTAGAAAGAAAATGTTTAAAAATGATAACATATTTAGAAATTTTTTTGACACAATGGATGTATGGATTGTGATAAGAGCTGTAAGAGTCTCCAATAAAATGATTTAAAAACAACACACACACACACACACACACAAAATGCCAAGACATATAGCAGTGGAGTTGCTGAAAACGAAATGGTAGCAACAAAATCTTAAAAGCAATCAAAGAGATTTAAGACCCATATGTCCAAAGATAATTGCTGCAACATAGGCACCAACTCATGGTGACCCTATATATAATAGAACAAAAGAGAGAACGACCACCTTCAAGATTATTGCCACATTTCTATCCATTGTTTTGGTTATTGTGTTATCCAGCTCGCTGAGGGCTTCCTAAAGTTTTGCTGTCTTGATACTTTACCAAATATTATGTGTAACGATCATATATTTGTGATGTCAATTTCATGATTGGGATGTAGGGGTGGAGTCTAGCCTGTTAATCTGGAAATAGCCAATGAGGCCTCTGTGTGGGCATGCCTTTCTCCTGAGAATTCTGAGAAGTCTCACGGTATTTCCCAATTGGAGAAAAGAAACTTGACTCTAAGTCTCTGAGAGTTGGTCTACTGACAAGACGAGAAGACAGCATGCTGATCAATCCTGAATCCTGCAGAATGGAGGAGCCGGAGGAGAAGCCACAAGGGCCTGCC